>CALYLW010001734.1:34078-130376 GCA_944989445.1 Ampullaceana balthica | reverse complement strand
CGTTTATAAGCCGACACCACACACACACACACTTTTGGAAGAGAAAATTATTAAAAGTGTATAACACGCCCACAAGCCGACCCCCCGAAAAAATAATAATAGGACAGATTAAACAAAATGGCACACTTTAAAAAAAATAATAAAAGTTCAATCGGTCATTTTGATTGTTAGCTATGTACTGCCTATCTTTGTCTTTGTGATCTTCCTTTGTAAAAAGCACGTATTTTAAAAATCGTTGTTGAAAACAAAATTTGTAAAACAATGTATTAAAACGTTCACAAAAATAAATAAAATGATTAAATAAGGTAAGTGCAGATGTTTAATAATATATTATAGCTTCTGGTAGAGCAGTCAAATCTTGTAGAATGTAGAAAAGGAATTTGGTGATCTACAATAACAACACCGACATTCAATATCCATGCAGAAATTTTGTCCAAAAAAGGTCGGCTTGTGAACGATAGGCATATTTTGAGGAGAACACGTTATGTTTTTAGATTAATTTAATCATTTTGGACGTGCATTGATATTGTTTTTCCTGCATTTAACGCACTACAAAGCAACGGTGCTGATGTATTAATTCTGAGTTTGTGCTAACAAAACTAAGAGAAAAGAGTAATAGATTTATAAAATCCATTAAAATGTAATTTTAAATCTAAGAAACATAATAAATATATTTTATGTTTGGTAAAAGTTTCATTGAAAGTATGTTAAAATGCGCTTTTTAAAATAAAGTTAAATAAATGATTAATCTTAAAAATCGAATTTAATTTTTAAATATTTAAAACAATGAAATTTTATTTAATAACTAAAATATATTTGCCTTTTTTAACATCCATTTGACGTACTTCAGAGTCCTTCTGCTCGTGATAAAAAGCGTTCTATTTTATTGAAGTAGCTTGCTACTTCATTTCGATTCCTTTAGTTAGGGATACCTTGTTAATTGATTTAAACGTATTCCATTCACATCGTCTTCATTTTCCAAATTAATGAAAAGTAATAGAACATTAATACAATGAGTACATTCATGGGAGAAAAGAATTGCGTATTTATATTGTCTATGTTGTTTACATTATTGTACAATTTCTGCTCATTGTAGTATTCTCTCATGATGACAACAATATTGATGCTCACAAAATATGTTACTGCTCTTGCATTGATCTTATATTTAGTTTTACTTTAATGGTTTAGTTCTCTCCCAGTTCATAATTCTCCAGTTTGTAATCTTTTTCATCTTTGAAAACTTCGATAATTTCTTTGCAATCTATGTTTTCCTTACGGACAGTCTATACAACTGCGTGTACTATTAATGGTAAATAAATCTCTCACCTAACTAATATTTTCAGTTGTTTTAATCACTAATCTTTTGCTACACCGAATAAAATACAGTTACTAGTGCATTGTTATATATATATATATATAAGTTTAATTTTAAGCGAATTATTATTTTTAAGAGCCTGCCCGGTTTAAATTTAAATTTCAACAAAAAAAGAAACATTTTCTCAGTTAGACTCGCAAAGTTTACCAAATTTTATATTAAGATTTTAGTTTGATTGTCTATCCCTAGGACACTTTTTATATGATTCCAAGAGTAGCCTCACAATGATTGGACTTAAAATTTAACACAAGTGATTTGCTTAAAACATATTAACAGTGGCTGTAAGATAGAGTTAGTGCCACCAAAATATGGGCGACATTATTAACGCCTGCCCCTAAAAATAAAAAGTAACCTACAAGGGGTCACTCTATAAATTTATAAATGTTTCCCCCTATATACTTGATAAATATGCCCCTCTATATACTTATAAATGTGCCCCTCTTCATACTTATAAATGTGCCTCTCTATATACTCATAAATGTGCCCCTCTATATGTGCAACCCTTTAGCCTTAATGTTACTCATTGCATATTATTCCTATCCATAATCCATTTTCTTAAGAAGCCCCGGCGAGTTCTTTTGAATCCATCTTTTCCTTCGTGACAATTTATGAAAGTAGTCGCTCCTAAACAATCGCACGTAATATTGAAGCAACATAAATACAGTAATAAATTTTAACATGTTTACAAAGTTTTTAAATTAGATTTAAGAAGTGAAGAAGTTAAAAGATAAGTTATCCGTCTTTCCATTAACACGTAAATATTATGTCATTTACTACATTCATCTATAGATGGCAACGTCCTTCATTTCTTATATACAACATATTAAACATATGCTGCACATATTTAAATAACATAAACTCCAACCTAACAAATATATGCCATTGTTTGGACCACAAATCACTTTCTTCATACAAATAATGTATTTTACCGCGCCTTTACACACACACTTAGTTTTACCCAATTAAGTGAAACAGCCTTGCTCGGTTTTATATATTTAAAACAAAATATCTGTAGCATTGTCACAGTATTATAAGCCCGTATGTACTGAACTCAGCTAATTTTTTAATTTTTTAATTTTTTATTTTTTATTTATTTTTTTGTTGAAAATCCTTTATATTTTATTATTCTTTTCTTTTTACATTCTAATTTTAAATTACCCTTTATCACCTAAAACGATGTAGCGTACTTCTTATTGATCTGGTTTCACTCTTCGCCCAGCTATTTAACTCGTGTAAAATATATGTATTTCAAAGTAAGCAACACTGAGCAAAAAAATAAAATAGAACTATCTTATTTTGAATGAAACAAAATATTATTTACTTAATATTTATAAACAATTACATTAAAGTTAACAGTGTCAAAACTTACTTTTAAAAAAAATTGTAATTCGCTTAAAAAGATAAATACTCGTAGTCCTATATGAAGGTCACTATTTTCAGACATAAAAACTCGTAGTTCATTATGAAGGCCACTATTTGCAGAAATACAAAATTAAAATGTGTCAATGTATTTTAAAACATTCACACATACATATAAAAACAAAAAAATAAACCACCATAAAAAATCAGGGTATTGTTTATGGCGTTAATTTTTCACAAAGTAATATATCAATATACATAATTTCCATTGTCTGTATGTATGTATGTATGGAATAATGCTGTTATGTGGCGCTGCGATCGATTTTGTATAAAAATATTATATGACGTCATTGTTTTAGGCTTATATTTTAATTTTTGAAAAGGGAACGATGTAAAAATAGAATTTTAGGATTTATAATTATTATGAAACTAGACGCCCCGCGGCGTAGCATACGTCGCAGACTTGCTCATGGAGAGTGCAAAGAAAGTGGAGAAAGAACGGACACAAACTACAGCACGAAGAAATCAAAACAACGCGCGTGAACATCGGTTAATAAACGGGAGGCCGGTAACAACAACCTCAGTGTGCATGTCTTTACATTTCATCGCTATTTTTTATTTCCTTATATCTGATTTTTGTATCTGTACTCTCATCCCCCCGCCAACCATTCTTTGCACTGTCTATGATAAGAAAGTCTGCGGCGTATGCTATCAATTCATGCCCAGGACTTGGTGTCACAGCGACTCTTGTTATACGATGTAGTGTTATGCTATCAATTCAAGCCCAGGACTTGGCGTCACAGAGAATCTTGTTATACGATGCAGAGTTATGCTATCAATTCAAGCCCAGGACTTGGTGACACAGTGACTCTTGTTATACGATGCAGAGTTATGCTATCAATTCAAGCCCAGAACTTGGTGACACAGTGACTCTTGTTATACGATGCAGTGTTATGTTATTAATTCACCAGTATATATTTCTTACATCGTTCCAACAAGTTTTCTTATTAAACCACACAGCCCAGGTGAACCATTAAATTTGTCTTCAGCCAGGTTCATGTATGTGATACTCTGCTCTCATTAGGTATACACTACTTCTCAAATATTACATTATTTACTAACATTTATATGTATTTATGTACTTAATACTGTAACAAATGTATCAACAAAAGCTTTGAAAAAGTGAATATTTAAATAATTTATTTTTATTAATTTTTTGGTTGCAATGTATTGTAAAAACTAAAAATGTTTTTGAAGTTGTTATTTTTCTTCCTTTTATTCTTTTTGCTTCTAATGTTAATCTAAAAAAAAACTGTGCATACATGTCAATCCCACTGGCATTATAAAGATAAATAAATAGAATTAAAAAACGAATTTTAAAAGACCACGTTTTTATAAGTGGACTAAAAAGAAAAAATAATGGAGAACATATAAGTTCAAGTACTTTGGTACTGCTCATAAGATTAATGACAAGATATTAAATTCTAATTTTCTTTTTTGATTAGGCTGTTTAGCGGGGAAGTATTATAATTGAGCAAAAACTGGATTCAAGATTTTGATAAATCTCGAAGTTGCACACCTTCTTTCGATGAAAAAAAACACAATTTTTGAAAATATGCTGTATATGTGTGCGTCAGTCTGTGTGTATGTTTTTGTGTGTTGGAACACTAAAGCTTGTGTACCTTTTCAGTAAGGTGAACGGAATTTCATAATTAAGTAATAGATCCTATATTTAGCTTTCACACCAGTGCCTCACCACAAAGCACCAACACTGATGATTTTAATATGGCATTGTTTTGACAAAACTTAGTTAGCAAATAAACTGATACATACGATCGTATTTTTAACCCAATAAAATGTAATTTATATTCATTGAGACATAATATTAATAACTTTTGTTTTAAAAATAGTTCATTATATGTTAAATTTTAAAAAATATATATTTTGCAAATAAATTTCGAATAAATAATTATTTAAAATATATTTTTTAAAATCTTTTATGAATTATGCGTTTTTTAATAAAGTTTTTGGTTTATATGTAAGTCTTACACACACGTGTGTGTAGTGTCAGGTTCAGAATATCTTCCACTTGACTTCGATCCCTACAATTAGGGATACACTGTCAATACACATCTATCATTCTCCTACCTATTGGCTCGACATTTCAACCCCGGTACTAGGGACTGGACGTTAGCTGGACATATCAACCCAGGTACTAGGTACTGGACGTTAGCTGGACATATCAACCCAGGTACTAGGGACTGGACATTAGCTGGCACATGTCCCACTATGACATAAACCAGGGCTAGACTAGGCGACCACCAAAGGACACGTGCTGGCGAGAGTAATGGGAAAGTTTAATAAAGGGTGGGGCAGAGAGAATATTGGCAACTTTATTAAGGACTGTGAGACCGCATATAATTTTTATTTTCCGGTTATATGGGATCGGCTGGGGAGGGGGTGTGGTTAGGGGTTTGATGGCCTTCTACCGACGCCTTTAGGTGACTTATAAAAATTTAACATTTATGATCAGGTAAGGTGGACGTAACAAGAGCTTGACTGGTTGACGGTCTCCCAATAGTTTCATTCATTAGTTCTTGCTCGTCAAAGAAAAAGTCTCTGGGTCAAAATCGTTAAAACACCACATAACACATTACTTAATGTTGGTAGTCTTGAAAGCTATTTTTAACAGAAATTTTAGAAATGTACATCTTGTGATGGGTAAATAAAACATAAACTAAACTATTACAGGCTAATCTTAAGATGGGTAAAATAAAACATAAAGTAAAATATTACTAGAAAATCTTTGGATGCGTAAATAAAACATGAATTAACAATTACTAGCCATCTCTGGTCTTATCAGTTACGCCAATGGAGTCGTTGTGAGCTGCAGGAACGTTTTTGAACTAGCATAACAAACATACACACACATCAACGACTTGACTTTACTCAGGGGCATGTGACATTTGTCACAATCTTGAATTCTCATTGAATGTTGCCTGGTTGTCAGTGAGGAGTTTCAATCACCATGTAATGGATTAATAACAAAATACAAAGAAATTAATTTGACCATTGTGAATCGACACGGTGTCAAAAGGTCATGGGTCACTGAACCTTGAACCCCGCTATACACTGAGTATAATGACAACAACCTTGAACCCCGCTATACACTGAGTATAATGACAACAACCTTGAACCCCGCTATACACTGAGTATAATGACAACACCCTTGAACCCCCGCTATACACTGAGTATAATGACAACAACCTTGAACCCCGCTATATACTGAGTATAATGACAACAAACTCGTTTCCCTGGTTTAGTCTATTTTTAGATTTTACTTATTCCTTTTTAAAAAAACATTTTAGAATAAAAACAACAATTACATAATATGTATTTTGCTTACACACCTACATAAAATCTATTAATTTTAGGTAAAGTTGATAAAGCTTTGATCATTTTAGTTTATGTGTGATAACAATATTGATATTTTCTTACAAAGATTGTTAACCCAGTTGAGTTGATAATGTTTTCCCTAATGTTCTTCTCCATATTTTCAACTATAGTTATAATTTGAATGAATTTTAATATATTTATTGAAGTAGAAATTCATTTCTTTGAATGTGTCATTAATGTTTCAGAATTTTAGTTAGTATTCATCTATTTGTTGTGTGTATAATCATATATATATATTCGCTCAATTATCACCGACTGACTCACTCACTGTGGCCTAACGCTAAATAATAATTCTTTTGTTTTCCAGATTAACATTAACCAAACAACGTACGAACATATGACGTCAGCAGTTGTGTTGTAAACAGTGCTGGCTGACTCAAAGCGTTATTTATTTTTGTGCAGTAATTTGGTGCGCTGCTTTCTAAAACTACTTTAAAAATCGTGTGGTGATTAGCACTGTAAAAAAATATTATATATATACTTTGTGTACATTTCAGGAATATTACGTATTGATCATAAAATGATAAGTTACTTGGGCTTTTGAAAAAAAAACAAAAAAACAAACAAACAAACAAACAAACAAAAACACCCTTATTATAAAATACTTTGTGTACATATAAGAAAGTTTAATATTACGTATTTACCATATAATGAGAAGTTAGTTCGTCTTACGGCGCCCTTAAAAAGGGGGGCAACGCAGCACAAACTGGTTACTTTTGATAAATAGATCCATGATTTTGTTTATTTGGATTCATTGTAAACAGTTGAGTATGAGAATACTTGACATCCATTGACATTGTATCACTAATTGGAGGGATCGAAGTTAAGTGGCTTGACATCCATTGACATTGTATCACTAATTGGAGGGATGGAAGTTAAGTGGCTTGACATCCATTGACATTGTATCACTAATTGGAGGGATGGAAGTTAAGTGGCTTGACATCCATTGACATTGTATCACTAATTGGAGGGATGGAAGTTAAGTGGCTTGACATCCATTGACATTGTATCACTAATTGGAGGGATGGAAGTTAAGTGGCTTGACATCCATTGACATTGTATCACTAATTGGAGGGATGGAAGTTAAGTGGCTTGACATCCATTGACATTGTTTCACTAATTGGAGGGATCGAAGTTAAGTGGCTTGACATCCATTGACATTGTATCACTAATTGGAGGGATGGAAGTTAAGTGGCTTGACATCCATTGACATTGTATCACTAATTGGAGGGATCGAAGTTAAGTGGCTTGACATCCATTGACATTGTATCACTAATTGGAGGGATGGAAGTTAAGTGGCTTGACATCCATTGACATTGTATCACTAATTGGAGGGATGGAAGTTAAGTGGCTTGACATCCATTGACATTGTATCACTAATTGGAGGGATGGAAGTTAAGTGGCTTGACATCCATTGACATTGTATCACTAATTGGAGGGATGGAAGTTAAGTGGCTTGACATCCATTGACATTGTATCACTAATTGGAGGGATGGAAGTTAAGTGGCTTGACATCCATTGACATTGTATCACTAATTGGAGGGATGGAAGTTAAGTGGCTTGACATCCATTGACATTGTATCACTAATTGGAGGGATGGAAGTTAAGTGGCTTGACATCCATTGACATTGTATCACTAATTGGAGGGATGGAAGTTAAGTGGCTTGACATCCATTGACATTGTATCACTAATTGGAGGGATGGAAGTTAAGTGGCTTGACATCCATTGACATTGTATCACTAATTGGAGGGATGGAAGTTAAGTGGCTTGACATCCATTGACATTGTATCACTAATTGGAGGGATGGAAGTTAAGTGGCTTGACATCCATTGACATTGTATCACTAATTGGAGGGATGGAAGTTAAGTGGCTTGACATCCATTGACATTGTATCACTAATTGGAGGGATGGAAGTTAAGTGGCTTGACATCCATTGACATTGTATCACTAATTGGAGGGATGGAAGTTAAGTGGCTTGACATCCATTGACATTGTATCACTAATTGGAGGGATGGAAGTTAAGTGGCTTGACATCCATTGACATTGTATCACTAATTGGAGGGATGGAAGTTAAGTGGCTTGACATCCATTGACATTGTATCACTAATTGGAGGGATGGAAGTTAAGTGGCTTGACATCCATTGACATTGTATCACTAATTGGAGGGATGGAAGTTAAGTGGCTTGACATCCATTGACATTGTATCACTAATTGGAGGGATGGAAGTTAAGTGGCTTGACATCCATTGACATTGTATCACTAATTGGAGGGATGGAAGTTAAGTGGCTTGACATCCATTGACATTGTATCACTAATTGGAGGGATGGAAGTTAAGTGGCTTGACATCCATTGACATTGTATCACTAATTGGAGGGATGGAAGTTAAGTGGCTTGACATCCATTGACATTGTATCACTAATTGGAGGGATGGAAGTTAAGTGGCTTGACATCCATTGACATTGTATCACTAATTGGAGGGATGGAAGTTAAGTGGCTTGACATCCATTGACATTGTATCACTAATTGGAGGGATGGAAGTTAAGTGGCTTGACATCCATTGACATTGTATCACTAATTGGAGGGATGGAAGTTAAGTGGCTTGACATCCATTGACATTGTATCACTAATTGGAGGGATGGAAGTTAAGTGGCTTGACATCCATTGACATTGTATCACTAATTGGAGGGATGGAAGTTAAGTGGCTTGACATCCATTGACATTGTATCACTAATTGGAGGGATGGAAGTTAAGTGGCTTGACATCCATTGACATTGTATCACTAATTGGAGGGATGGAAGTTAAGTGGCTTGACATCCATTGACATTGTATCACTAATTGGAGGGATGGAAGTTAAGTGGCTTGACATCCATTGACATTGTATCACTAATTGGAGGGATGGAAGTTAAGTGGCTTGACATCCATTGACATTGTATCACTAATTGGAGGGATGGAAGTTAAGTGGCTTGACATCCATTGACATTGTATCACTAATTGGAGGGATGGAAGTTAAGTGGCTTGACATCCATTGACATTGTATCACTAATTGGAGGGATGGAAGTTAAGTGGCTTGACATCCATTGACATTGTATCACTAATTGGAGGGATGGAAGTTAAGTGGCTTGACATCCATTGACATTGTATCACTAATTGGAGGGATGGAAGTTAAGTGGCTTGACATCCATTGACATTGTATCACTAATTGGAGGGATGGAAGTTAAGTGGCTTGACATCCATTGACATTGTATCACTAATTGGAGGGATGGAAGTTAAGTGGCTTGACATCCATTGACATTGTATCACTAATTGGAGGGATGGAAGTTAAGTGGCTTGACATCCATTGACATTGTATCACTAATTGGAGGGATGGAAGTTAAGTGGCTTGACATCCATTGACATTGTATCACTAATTGGAGGGATGGAAGTTAAGTGGCTTGACATCCATTGACATTGTATCACTAATTGGAGGGATGGAAGTTAAGTGGCTTGACATCCATTGACATTGTATCACTAATTGGAGGGATGGAAGTTAAGTGGCTTGACATCCATTGACATTGTATCACTAATTGGAGGGATGGAAGTTAAGTGGCTTGACATCCATTGACATTGTATCACTAATTGGAGGGATGGAAGTTAAGTGGCTTGACATCCATTGACATTGTATCACTAATTGGAGGGATGGAAGTTAAGTGGCTTGACATCCATTGACATTGTATCACTAATTGGAGGGATGGAAGTTAAGTGGCTTGACATCCATTGACATTGTATCACTAATTGGAGGGATGGAAGTTAAGTGGCTTGACATCCATTGACATTGTATCACTAATTGGAGGGATGGAAGTTAAGTGGCTTGACATCCATTGACATTGTATCACTAATTGGAGGGATGGAAGTTAAGTGGCTTGACATCCATTGACATTGTATCACTAATTGGAGGGATGGAAGTTAAGTGGCTTGACATCCATTGACATTGTATCACTAATTGGAGGGATGGAAGTTAAGTGGCTTGACATCCATTGACATTGTATCACTAATTGGAGGGATGGAAGTTAAGTGGCTTGACATCCATTGACATTGTATCACTAATTGGAGGGATGGAAGTTAAGTGGCTTGACATCCATTGACATTGTATCACTAATTGGAGGGATGGAAGTTAAGTGGCTTGACATCCATTGACATTGTATCACTAATTGGAGGGATGGAAGTTAAGTGGCTTGACATCCATTGACATTGTATCACTAATTGGAGGGATGGAAGTTAAGTGGCTTGACATCCATTGACATTGTATCACTAATTGGAGGGATGGAAGTTAAGTGGCTTGACATCCATTGACATTGTATCACTAATTGGAGGGATGGAAGTTAAGTGGCTTGACATCCATTGACATTGTATCACTAATTGGAGGGATGGAAGTTAAGTGGCTTGACATCCATTGACATTGTATCACTAATTGGAGGGATGGAAGTTAAGTGGCTTGACATCCATTGACATTGTATCACTAATTGGAGGGATGGAAGTTAAGTGGCTTGACATCCATTGACATTGTATCACTAATTGGAGGGATGGAAGTTAAGTGGCTTGACATCCATTGACATTGTATCACTAATTGGAGGGATGGAAGTTAAGTGGCTTGACATCCATTGACATTGTATCACTAATTGGAGGGATGGAAGTTAAGTGGCTTGACATCCATTGACATTGTATCACTAATTGGAGGGATGGAAGTTAAGTGGCTTGACATCCATTGACATTGTATCACTAATTGGAGGGATGGAAGTTAAGTGGCTTGACATCCATTGACATTGTATCACTAATTGGAGGGATGGAAGTTAAGTGGCTTGACATCCATTGACATTGTATCACTAATTGGAGGGATGGAAGTTAAGTGGCTTGACATCCATTGACATTGTATCACTAATTGGAGGGATGGAAGTTAAGTGGCTTGACATCCATTGACATTGTATCACTAATTGGAGGGATGGAAGTTAAGTGGCTTGACATCCATTGACATTGTATCACTAATTGGAGGGATGGAAGTTAAGTGGCTTGACATCCATTGACATTGTATCACTAATTGGAGGGATGGAAGTTAAGTGGCTTGACATCCATTGACATTGTATCACTAATTGGAGGGATGGAAGTTAAGTGGCTTGACATCCATTGACATTGTATCACTAATTGGAGGGATGGAAGTTAAGTGGCTTGACATCCATTGACATTGTATCACTAATTGGAGGGATGGAAGTTAAGTGGCTTGACATCCATTGACATTGTATCACTAATTGGAGGGATGGAAGTTAAGTGGCTTGACATCCATTGACATTGTATCACTAATTGGAGGGATGGAAGTTAAGTGGCTTGACATCCATTGACATTGTATCACTAATTGGAGGGATGGAAGTTAAGTGGCTTGACATCCATTGACATTGTATCACTAATTGGAGGGATGGAAGTTAAGTGGCTTGACATCCATTGACATTGTATCACTAATTGGAGGGATGGAAGTTAAGTGGCTTGACATCCATTGACATTGTATCACTAATTGGAGGGATGGAAGTTAAGTGGCTTGACATCCATTGACATTGTATCACTAATTGGAGGGATGGAAGTTAAGTGGCTTGACATCCATTGACATTGTATCACTAATTGGAGGGATGGAAGTTAAGTGGCTTGACATCCATTGACATTGTATCACTAATTGGAGGGATGGAAGTTAAGTGGCTTGACATCCATTGACATTGTATCACTAATTGGAGGGATGGAAGTTAAGTGGCTTGACATCCATTGACATTGTATCACTAATTGGAGGGATGGAAGTTAAGTGGCTTGACATCCATTGACATTGTATCACTAATTGGAGGGATGGAAGTTAAGTGGCTTGACATCCATTGACATTGTATCACTAATTGGAGGGATGGAAGTTAAGTGGCTTGACATCCATTGACATTGTATCACTAATTGGAGGGATGGAAGTTAAGTGGCTTGACATCCATTGACATTGTATCACTAATTGGAGGGATGGAAGTTAAGTGGCTTGACATCCATTGACATTGTATCACTAATTGGAGGGATGGAAGTTAAGTGGCTTGACATCCATTGACATTGTATCACTAATTGGAGGGATGGAAGTTAAGTGGCTTGACATCCATTGACATTGTATCACTAATTGGAGGGATGGAAGTTAAGTGGCTTGACATCCATTGACATTGTATCACTAATTGGAGGGATGGAAGTTAAGTGGCTTGACATCCATTGACATTGTATCACTAATTGGAGGGATGGAAGTTAAGTGGCTTGACATCCATTGACATTGTATCACTAATTGGAGGGATGGAAGTTAAGTGGCTTGACATCCATTGACATTGTATCACTAATTGGAGGGATGGAAGTTAAGTGGCTTGACATCCATTGACATTGTATCACTAATTGGAGGGATGGAAGTTAAGTGGCTTGACATCCATTGACATTGTATCACTAATTGGAGGGATGGAAGTTAAGTGGCTTGACATCCATTGACATTGTATCACTAATTGGAGGGATGGAAGTTAAGTGGCTTGACATCCATTGACATTGTATCACTAATTGGAGGGATGGAAGTTAAGTGGCTTGACATCCATTGACATTGTATCACTAATTGGAGGGATGGAAGTTAAGTGGCTTGACATCCATTGACATTGTATCACTAATTGGAGGGATGGAAGTTAAGTGGCTTGACATCCATTGACATTGTATCACTAATTGGAGGGATGGAAGTTAAGTGGCTTGACATCCATTGACATTGTATCACTAATTGGAGGGATGGAAGTTAAGTGGCTTGACATCCATTGACATTGTATCACTAATTGGAGGGATGGAAGTTAAGTGGCTTGACATCCATTGACATTGTATCACTAATTGGAGGGATGGAAGTTAAGTGGCTTGACATCCATTGACATTGTATCACTAATTGGAGGGATGGAAGTTAAGTGGCTTGACATCCATTGACATTGTATCACTAATTGGAGGGATGGAAGTTAAGTGGCTTGACATCCATTGACATTGTATCACTAATTGGAGGGATGGAAGTTAAGTGGCTTGACATCCATTGACATTGTATCACTAATTGGAGGGATGGAAGTTAAGTGGCTTGACATCCATTGACATTGTATCACTAATTGGAGGGATGGAAGTTAAGTGGCTTGACATCCATTGACATTGTATCACTAATTGGAGGGATGGAAGTTAAGTGGCTTGACATCCATTGACATTGTATCACTAATTGGAGGGATGGAAGTTAAGTGGCTTGACATCCATTGACATTGTATCACTAATTGGAGGGATCGAAGTTAAGTGGCTTGACATCCATTGACATTGTATCACTAATTGGAGGGATCGAAGTTAAGTGGCTTGACACTTACATTATTAGGACTTTCGCGTTGCAATGGACCAGCGGTTGTTACGAAAAATGTTAATGATATATACATACTACACTTTAAATATTAATTTTATAGTTTCCATAATTGTTAATAAATAAATAATAAAATTTATATTTTCTTTCAATTTAAAATTGTATACGTGTGTTAAACTTACTATAAATAACAATTTTTAGTAACACAAGCTAGTAATAATTGGTCAAGCACAATAGTAAATTATATTTAAAGAGGACTTTAAAAAATATAATATTTTATTTTGCGTTTTACGTTTTCTCCAGAATAAAGCGCAATTAAATATATTAGCACCGGTACTTTCTGGTAAAGTGCTGACAGACAATACAATTTTATTTTACATCGGATATTACCAAAAAAAATCGTTTTAATATCTTTTTTTTCCTTTTCTTAACAATTCAAAATAATGCATCCATTTTGTAAGTTGATAAAGTTCAATACTTGTTTTTCAATTTTAATTCTAATGTGTCACAAGTGTCTTAATAATTTATATCTAGACCGCTTGCTCCCAGATTCATAAACTCCTGTACACAAGAAAATGACTGAACACTGCTAACGGAAACAAACTTTAATGGCCGAACCCCTTTTCAACAACACACTATACACTACTCAACACTCTCTAACCTTCTACACACATTCCCATGACGTCAACAAAACAAATCCCTTTTGCACGCTTTCGCACCGACTAAATAATAACACTAACACAACCACAAAACACACCACCGTGCGCAGGTCATAAGTTATATGGGGAAATTGGTCATTCGTGACATATTGAAACCGCACCTTTTTGTTATTATTACTTGTTCATTTTTTAAGAAGAGAAAAATTGTAATGAATCATTATTCCAGGGTTGTAAACTTACAATATCATTGCTTAGCTAACAATGAAGGGGTTGTTGAAACGCATTTCAACACAGTTACACACAAAACTGAGACAAAGAGAATAATTACCCAAACCCGTAACATCTAGACACATAATGTCAATAAAATCCCAGCTGTAGCATATAAATATTTATAATTAATCCCATTATAATGTCATGATGTAAACATTCAGTAAAATGTCAAATTCCAACACCATATTAGTTTTCTTTTCTTGTAAATAAATGTCAATAAATAAACACAGATAAGCCGTGAGTAGTTTTGTACAACATGATAACATTACAACCATTACTGAGCCATGGATTACTAGCAAGTAACAATCTCTTCATCATTAGTGCACACTAACACTGTGAATGTCTGTCATATTCATACGATGTGTACACACACACAGACATACTTGTAACTTTGAACGTTTAAATGCCAAAATCCAGGTGTTACTGAGGAACAGATACCCGTTACAAAAAGACAGTTAATGTTATGAATGAAAACGATTTCACCAAATTAATAGAAAGCTGCACCGTAGCAATAATTACGAAAGAGAGAAAAATTGCAGTTATTTTTTTTTAAATGTCAAACCGCTAATTTACTTGTTAAACAAAAAGGTAACAATTGAAATGCAAAGGAAAATTTGAGCATTGACGACACAATGGGGCATTATTTATACTACATCTAATGGCATTACCTTTTTATACTATATCTAATGGCATTACCTTTTTATACTAAATCTAATGGCATTAACTTTTTATACTATATCTAATGCCAATTTATTTTTATACTATATCTAATGGCATTACCTTTTTATACTATATCAAATGGCATTACCTTTGAATACTAAATCTAATGGCATTACCTTTTTATACTACATCTAATGGCAATACCTTTTATACTATATCTAATAACATTACCTTTGTAAACTACGTCCAATGGCATTACCTTTTTATACTACATCTAATGGCAATACCTTTTTATACTATATCTAATGGCATTACTTTTATGCTACATCTAATGGCAATACATTTTTATACTAATCAATGCATTACCTTTGTATACTACATCCAATGGCATACCTTTTTATACTAAATCTAAAGAAATTATACATATTAAGAGTATATCTAAAAACACTTTAATATTTCGAATATATATTCATATATATTAGACCATACGTTTTAACTCTATCAATATTAATACTTTATCTAAAAACATTATACATACTAAGTACATATCTAAAAGCAATATACATATGTTAACTATAACTTTTAACTATATATTTATATATATTTTTTATAAAAAATATTTAGATAGGCTGTGGTGGTCGAGTGGCGCTTGACTGCGCGCTCAACTGGCGAACCGATGGTCGAATCCATGAGAAGGCAATGAGCCTAGGGCGTCCCTGAGTCACCCAGCTCCGAATGGGTACCTAACACTAGTTAGGCGGCTGGGTAATGTGTGGAACCCTCATAGCCGTGGCCTGTGAAAGTTGCATCACTTGTCAACAGATCATCTGTCATGGTCTGTTGACACAATTATCTTCTGCATAGAAGGAGCGTCTGTATAGATAAGATAGATGTTAAATAAGACTATTTCTTCTGACTCTACCAATATTTATATTTCGACTTTATATATTCTCATTATAATGAGGTGATGGCTACTTGGAACCATTAAAACATGTTCCCGTTTATTTCATATGTTTATATGAACAAGCAATGTTCCACTTTCCACTTTAATCAGGTCAGAGAAGAGCAGGTCAATTTAAAAGTGCATTATAGATTTCATTAAATGACGTATGATAAAAATTATGTGAATTCCGTCTGACATTCTGACAATATATGTTGAAATTTGCACCGAGTTTGAATTCTTCCACAAATCCACATCTCGCCACATACACACACACGCACACACACACTCACAAACACACAAATACTCACACACACGCACGCACACACACATACTTAAATAAAGTTGAAAAACAGATTTAAATAATTAAACAATAATAAATTATTTTTATAAAATTAAACGTAACAAACCCTAATTTTTTTTATGGCTTTTCTTTCATTAATTAAATGAAGTGTTTATTCATTGTGTTTATAGTTGTAGAGATCGAATATCGAGTGAAAAAAAAGAACACTGGTCTACACTGGTGGTCCTAGTAATTCATTGAAATTTTATCCCTTAGTTAAGAGATCGAAGTCAAGTGGGGTGTCACTTGGATTAATATTTCAGATAGGAGAAATAACTGGGCGACATTTCATTAATTTGGCCTTACACTAAATGAAGGTAAATGTAATCAATTTATAGTTTATTTACTTTGAAATAACTAGGATTCTGAAAATGTATTTTCTTTGGAATTAAATTTATTTATACATAATATTTAGTTACATCAGTACAAAGTGTAAGCAATACTAAAAAATAATAGTATGTCGCATAGACGTGTAGTTTGCAATTCAACCGAAGTTAAATAAAATAATATTATGATCTTCTTATTAATCTTGCCGATTAAGTTGTTACAATTAGAACCTCATATTAAGTAGGTCGATAGCGGTGCTTTTTAGTGCGGCGTTCATGGAAAATACAATTTGATGCACGTCAGATATAGCAATAAAATGTCTTTTAATTTGTAAATTTTCACTTATATTTATAACTGAGTTGAAACTGATTTAATTTTCATTTAAATTTGCTGAACGGGTTTTTTCTAATGAAAAATTCATAAAAGCTTCTTGGACGACCAACTTCTTCGACGAATTCGAGAGTCAGCGGTTTAGGCTTAGGAAACAATGTTCAATGTATGAAATTAAACACTCTCAACTCTCTACAATATTTGGGTTTAACAACATGTCTCTCTGATCTTTACCCATCATAACAAAATAAGGGTGGACATATATTTATATTTATTTGATCTTTTCTTATTCTATATGCAAATATTAAGTTAGTCAGTAGTTCCAAGTTTTGTCTCAGTGTTATACCCGTATGTTCTGAACAAAAAATAAGGTTGTTTTGTGGTTGTTCTTTTTTTATTTCTTTTGTTTGTTTGTTATTGTTTTTTCCACTTAAAAACTCCTAGAAAGATGACTCTTAGTTCGTATTGATCTGGTTTCACTTTGTGTCAGCTAAATAACGAGTGTGATACATGGTTAGTATTTAATTATTTGTATAGTACGTTTACCATACCATGTAACACATAATTAACATGTGTTTAGTCAAGCGTTATCACACATTTTTATTCACTAGAAAAAGTCAATATATGATTGTAGTTGCTGTTAAAAGTTATTATATGATTGTAGTCGCTGTTAAAATTCAATATATGATTGTAGTCGCTGTTAAAAGACAATATAGGATTGTAGTCGCTGTTAAAGGTCAATATAGGATTGTAGTCGCTGTTAAAAGATCTTAGACAAAAACACGTGCTCGTAAACGCGATGCCCTTAAATTAAAATCAGACACATGTTGATGGTCTATCGGGGTCCTTAAGTGACGGTCTTGTCCCCCTTGTCCAGCATTCCTTAAAGAGGACATAATTGCAGCAAGGGTTGTAAGCGGTGAGCACAGGTCAGTGAGGGTCCCACAATGTACGGCTCCCTCAGCTGGATACTGACCGTGCTCATAAGGAGACTGGCCGTGCTCATACGGAAACTGGCTGTGGTCATACGGAGACTGACCGTCTTTGAATAGGTTCGATGGGTCACCCTCCAAAAACCCTGGTTGTGTTATAATGAAATGTCTGTGGCTTAAGAATAAGGCGCAGGAAGTGACCAAAAGTTTTAAAGGGTTTAATACCCCTAATCTTAGGTATCGAGCTCAAGGGGGGGGGGCACTTGGAAATACAAATATTTTGGCATTTGTAATAATCGCGCAAATTTATTTAGATATGTATATATATTAAAGTTAATAAACACTTTTTAAAGTTTACAAAATTTGAAATAAATAGAGTTATAAAATCAATTTTGATCTTTAAAATGTAAATAACTTCATAATATTTTGTATTTTATACAAAGAAATATTTTGGTAGCACACAATTTTAGAACTATTTCTCATAGAGGTTTTAAATAATATTTTAATAAAATTGTAATTCTTTTATCTTGTCATCTAAGTTGATCAATTACATTTTCATATAAAATACGTCAGCGCTGGTGCTTTGTGGTACAACATTGACGACAATAACAATTTGTTTGCACGTCCTTTATGATAACGCAAAAATGAACTTTTCCTGTTCTTTAGCGATCCGAACGTTTTGCGAAACAATAAAATTGAAATTACATTTGTATTGTATTTTTTCAGGGATCGGCGAACTTTTTTTCCCGTTACCACAAAATATAAACTTTTATGTTGCCGTTACCCCCATAGGCGAAAGGTCCTGCCCCACACTACTTCAGGCATTTTGGGAGCGTTGTAAGCCCCCCCCCACCCAACGAGTCTATGGTTAAGCCCCGGCCGAAAACTCATCTGTTGACTTCTACAAGCCTGACACGTGTCTAATAATAAACCGAAAAGGATTATGCATATGATGCAATTAAAAAAGTTGAAGATAATATTATGGTTTTAACAATTATAGATCTAACGGTCCTGTCCATTCTAGATATAATGATAAATCTGATATAATGCAATAGTCAGATGAACACAATTTTACTTTAAACAACTCATTACAGATCAGTTTTTGAAAAAAAATGATGTTGTTTCATTTTTGTCACAATGCCATCGAAACTGGGGCATTTTTTATGTCAGGGCAAGTTGGAAGCTGTCTCCAGGGTGCAATCGATTTCACAGCTTTGTTTTTATGTTAACTAGAGTGGAAAATCCTTGTTCAAAACGTACGTTATTACAAAAAGCAGCAACATCTTGACGGCCTCCTCATGTGCAGTGTTGAAAGATTTTGCAGCATTAGACATCCAAAAATGTGTTAGATCTGATTTGTTTGCAAATTCAACACTTGCCTCATTATTAGACTGAAGTTCAAGAAGTGCCTCTGCCAACCCTTGAATCTCATCTGGTACATCCTCAAAGTAACATCGATAAGGATCTACAACCCAACTGATTTTATGCGAATCAAAAACTGTAAAGTAAACAGTTATCTGCTCTTTGAACTTGGTAAGATGTCGGATAACTACATAATATATATATATATACTGTGGTACTTCGGGAATACGATCTGCGTTCTTCATGCAATTTTAGCCGATTTCCCCCCCCCCTTTACACTTGTCACATGTCGTCACAAAAAGTTAGACCCCTTTACAAACATGACATCAAAAAACTTCGCCCCCGTCCCCCACCCCTATAAACAAAAGCCTGTATTTATTATTTGAAAATAAGCATGTTTAAAATCAGTTTATTGTCATTTAAGTTTGTATTTAATATGAGACTGCACACTAACATAATAATTCACGTGAAGCCATTTATATTTTTATTACATAATTTGTAAGCAATACAACATTCTTGTGGAACATTTCCTTTAACGTTTCGCTTCTTCATGTCACGTCACAGTTCTTAAATATCCCCTCTCCCCTCGTCACAAACATGTGACCACCACCTCCACCCCCATGTACGGATTAATCATTTTCACTCTATCTCTCATGGAAACAATGTGTTTTTATACGTCCAATTTGGTAAATGTCCAAGGGTCTGGTACGAATTGAGGACTTGTATTGATGTACCACTATACATATAAACAGTGGTACCTCGAAATACAAATGCTTCAAGATGCGAAAATTTGAAGATACGAAATGCCACTCGAAGAATTTTTAGGTCCAGGATACGAAAAAATCCAAGATATCATAAGCGCCGCGCAGGTGACAACATTGGACATCACGTGACTGCATTCAACGGGCCACCAACAGTTCTTGTGGAGTTCAACGACATTTGCCGGACTCATTTCAGAAACATTCTAAAATGCGGTCAAAAATAATCCTTGGATTAACATTTGCTAAGAGACCATTAGTAAGACAAGATTTTAAAAATATTTTAAAAAATAAGACAAGACGATGTTGGTAGAAATGGGGCAAAGGAAATGAAAGGTGAAACAGAAAATTGGAAAGTGCAAAACAAAAAGTTAAAAGTTATTAATTTTTAAGAAAAAAAATTATATAAAAATTACATAAGTTTAAGTGTTATGTTACGTTTGTTTAGTGTTCAGTTGTACAAAATGTATGCGTTTATTTAGCATTAATTCATACAAAGTTTGTACATAACGTTTTATTTTCAGTAAGTATTCTGCCATCCGTACTCATCCCTTACAACCTTCTCCGGCACTTGGCCTCACTCGAATGGTACATTTGTAAACATATAAATTTACATTCACTTTATTCTGTTTTCATTGTTTTATTATTATTTACTTCATTTTTAAAGTGCACCTTTAATGATTGAAGAATTCTACTTAGGTTTTCTATGATATTTTCAATTTTAAGTTATGTCTCATATATAAGAGATTTATAGTCAAAAACTTTGTTTTACGTTTTTAAAAAAAAATCTGTTTGGTCATGTTCATGTCTCGACCTATCCTCATTTTAAAATCAGTTTCGTCTTGTTAAAGTCTGGACCTATCCACTTTTTACAGTTTCTGTTTTCTCTCAGCCAAAAATAAAAGAGAATTGGAAATACTATCGTTATACCAAATCTTTATTGATGGGAGAGATGTACTCCAAAACCCAACAGAGCCCGGCTCGACAAGTCTGTTGTAGGTAGATGGGAGAGATGTACTCCAAAACCTAACAGAGCCCGGCTCGACAAGTCTGGTGTAGGTAGATGGGAGAGATGTACTTCCAAAACCCAACAGTACCCGGCTCGACAAGTCCAGTGTAGGTAGATGGGAGAGATGTACTTCCAATAACCAACAGAGGCCGGCTCGACTAGTCTGGTGTAGGTAGATGGGAGAGATGTACTTCCAATAACCAACAGAGGCCGGCTCGACTAGTCTGGTGTAGGTAGATGGGAGAGATGTACTTCCAAAACCCAACAGAGCCCGGCTCGTCAAGCCGAAGGTCGAAAGTTCCTCCGCACAAGTGGCGGAGCGCCAACTCGACTCCCTCAATGGAATTAATACGTCTGTCCTACCTATTCTCAAATGGCTAAAACAATCATTGTGTATAAGAAATATTGAATAGGAAGCGTATCTTTATGTAGAAAGATTTATTGTAGGGGAAACAGATGAAGAAAACAAAAAACATACGTGGAGGGCCTGGCCGAATGGTCAACAAACAAAAGTGTAAGCAATAACGTCTTCCTTTAAAAAGTTAACAAATTAGAGAAAGGAAGATCATAATGGCCGATGTCTTTCCAAACCTGGCACCTCATAATAATCATATAAATGAAAAATACACTTTTCCTGATTGTAAAAGCATGACAAATAATTGTAATGACGTCATGATAGACGTACATTAAAAAATATTTCGTGTCAGCGCCGCACGATACAGCACCGATGTTAATGTAATTTATAAGAAAATTAAAGTCCAAAATAGATGAAAATGATATTTTTTGTTTAAATTTTATATCAAAATGAGATTCAATGTAATTTAAACTTACATGAGACCGTTTATTCGTAATATGTGTTATCAAAATGTAATGATTAACTTTTTTTTAATGGGTTTATACAAATTAAGGATTGTTTTTAAAAAATGTTTAATTTTGCATTTATTTACATTTTATGAGAAGCAGGGAAATAAAACTTTTTGTTTTATATTAATTTACATAATGTTGAAATTCGTGTGCCAGTACCCTAGTATCAGATTTCATTTACAAGTGCATGTCACTTGATTTCGATTTATAACATTAGAGATAGCATATTACTGAATTGCTAAAATACTTTTACTAATCTTTTAATAAAATACTTCTAGTCAAAGCCAATTAGTTTCTCCTTAAATCAAGCCAGCGAACAATGTGGCGCAGAGTTCCATCTGGCTTAAGGACTCGACTTAAGCTATTCCACTACCCATCGAAGTCGTAAAAACTAGCCTATTTCACAGCAAGATCATTTCCGCATTTCACTGTTGTGCAAAGTACAGCACAGCGGTCCAAAATACGCCCGCTGCTTAAGTTTTGAATAGCTCGCTGACTTATCTTGAATATTGAAATGATTCGTTATTTCTTTCTATCAGGATGACATTATATATATATATACATTGAAGAGCCGAGCCTAAATTATAACATGCTTTAATTACAAAATACGAAAACGTCAAATTCTGGCAAACTTGTATGATGATTTAATCGACACCGACCAATCAAAATAAATCAAGGAAAAGAGTATAAAAACACTTGCGGGTAGAGGATTGTTCTTTTTTACTTGGCATGTCCTGGAGTCCATAGATCACATATGTCATAAAGGTCATGTTGTCAAGGCCATCTCACAGCGTCGTGTCTCAAGAGACGGTCAATTCAAATTCTAATAAAGGAGGAAATTAGATTTTAATTTTATTATTGTACATTCATGTAATGATATGTATTTTTATAATTCATATGTTTTTATTGTCATTTTATTAATATTGATTATATAGATAACTTATTATCATTTTACTAATATTGATTATATAGACAATTATTTTCGGTGTTTCACCATGTTAGGCCATCCTGTCAAAATTTAAACAAATAATTTGCATAATTTGATTTAATAAACCTTTCGGATATATGGTGTTTTCACTGTTTGGACTTAAAGCTACGTTGACAGGCCTACTAGGGACGATAGCTTTTTTAAATCCACGAGTATATCAGGGTTAAAAGACACCAAGCATTTCATTTGCATCGTATCCCTAATTAAAGGGGGCGAAGAAAAGTATTTGATATTTAGAAATGGAAATATAAGTAAAGATGCTATCGGTGTAAATGACTAAACATCAGAATATCTTTAACAGTAAATAATATGTAAATCTTAGTTTCCGTAGATTTAAATGAATGCAATTTTAAAAGTAAATATACATTTTTAAAATATAAATATCTATATATAAATTTAAGTTACATAAATATGCAATTTTAGTTATACAAATCATTATAAGTAAGTACCAGAGACATACTTTTCTAAAAAATTGTGGTAGAATAATAAACATATAATAAGATCGTCTCAATAATCTTGCTATCTAAGTTGTCTTATGCACAATGACATTAAATATATGAATACCGGTGCTTTGTAGTGCAGAGCAGTCAGGGAAATACAATTTTAATGCACGTCAGATGTTACAATACAAATACATTTTAATTCTATTTAATATGGTGTACATTTGTTGTGTCTAATTAACGCGTGTAATACCTTGTTGGTATTTTGTCTTGTATTAAAGTAAAGTACTACCTCTAAAACTGTCAAATACATATACAGTCGGACCTCGCTAACTCGAGCTTCCCTAATTCGAAAACCTCCATATCTCGAATTAATTGTTAGGTCCCGGCCAAATTCCATAAGACTAATGTATTTAGATCTTCTTAACTCGAATATGTTGGGTTTCCAACCTCCTTAACGATCTCGAGACCATCGCGACTTAAATTTCATCAGTTTTTTTATCATGATTTTATCATAATTAGTTTTTGTATCATGCTTCTATCATATTTAGTTCAAATGTAATATTTTTTTAAAAAGATATAATATAATTACATGCTCAACATTACGTCATCAAACAGAGTTGCAAGAATAAAACTGAATTCATTTATTGCAATGTCACGTCTTGTCATGAGATAGACTGATGGCACTGTCACGTCTTGTCAGGAGATAGACTGATGGCACTGTCACGTCTTGTCATGAGATAGACTGATGGCAATGTCACGTCTTGTCAGGAGATAGACTGATGGCAATGTCACGTTTTGTCAGGAGATAGACTGATGGCAATGTCACGTCTTGTCAGGAGATAGATTGATGCTTGTAGATAAAAATGACACATGGATTAAAGCATGAAAATTTCATACTTTCAGTTATTTAAAAAAATGTTTGCACATTTGCCCTAAGAAGTACCGTAATGTTTGCAAACACCAGTTCTAGTTTATAAGTAAGTAATAATAAAATATTAGATGACACAACATTATAGTGTTTTATCTACAAGAATTCTAAGTTATACTTTTATTTTTATTTTGTTAATTTATATATATAACTTGTTTTCTTTTTTGAATCTTGCTTCCTTAGTTTTTGTGGGTTTTTAATTAATCAACTTTCTACTGTGATAGTAAGACTTCGATCTTTGTTCCTATTGGTAAAGTTAAATGACGTAGGTCACAACCTGGTAGTTAGATGATGGTCTTTTAATTAATTGGTGAATAAACAAAGAAAGATTTTCCCTATACCCGGTAGTAAGATTTTGTCTATCTACTAATTGTTTGAGTTAAATGAAGCAGTTCCCTATCCTGTTATAATCTCTAACACTTTAAACTTTAAACTAACCATGTTAGAAAGTTTGTACGTAAACATGATACACATAACATTGCTATGTTAAAAGGTTTGTATGTAAACATGATACACATAACATTGCTACGTTAGAAAGTTTGTACGTAAACATGATACACATAACATTGCTATGTTAGAAACACCACAAACTTTGAGAAAGCAGTTTCAATGGAAAAAACAGAATTATTCTAGTTGTAATGATAGATTAATTTCACCATTTCATTTAAGATGTAGTTTTAATGGTATGTTTTATGTTGAATGTAAACGGGAAATTTGATTTATGGACAATCTTCTATACATGTCAGTTGATTTTTAGAATCTTCAGGAAAAAATGTTTGTGTTGTGCTACATAGAAACAAGTCCAAGAGCATAAGCAACGCTTAAGATGAGTACAATAATTTAAACTACCGCTTGATATTCCATCGTGAAGAAAATACTTGCAGTCTCTCTACCCAAGTTCATGACCCACTTTGATGGTTATTGTTAAGAAAACAGTTTCTCTATGTGACCTAAACCATACAGTTTAAAGTAAAATATGAGACAGCAAAACAACATGCTACCATATTTGTATTACCAGAGCCACTATGGCGAAGGACTTGTACAAATAACGTATGTTTTACCAGAGCCATCATGGCGAAGGACTTGTACAAATATCGTATGTATTACCAGAGCCATCATGGCGAAGGACTTGTACAAATAACGTAGTTTTTACCAGAGCCATCATGGCGAAAGACTTGTACAAATAACGTATGTATTACCAGAACCATCATGGCGAAGGACTTGTACAAATAACGTATGTTTTACCAGAGCCATCATGGCGAAAGACTTGTACAAATAACGTATGTTTTACCAGAGCCATCATGGCGAAGGACTTGTACAAATAACGTAGTTTTTACCAGAGCCATCATGGCGAAGGACTTGTACAAATAACGTATGTTTTACCAGAGCCATCATGGCGAAGGACTTGTACAAATAACGTATGTTTTACCAGAGCCATCATGGCGAAGACTGTTACAAATAACGTATGTTTTACCAGAGCCATCATGGCAAAGGACTTGTACAAATAACGTATGTTTTACCAGAGCCATCATGGCGAAGGACTTATACAAATAACGTATTTATTACCAGAGCCATCATGGCGAAGGACTTGTACAAATAACGTATGTATTACCAGAGCCATCATGGCGAAGGACTTGTACAAATAACGTATTTATTACCAGAGCCATCATGGCGAAGACTGGTACAAATTACGTAGGTATTATTTTGGGTCATTAAAGAGGAGAATGAACAAGTTCACCCATTTTCTCTGTACTCATATTCTACAAATTTCTTCAAACAACTATATTTTAGAAATAGCATCACCCAGTTACAGGGTTTTAATTTAACTTTTTGTGTGACTGTGAATATTGCGGAATAGGAAAATCTTTTCACAGACATTGTGTAACTTATTGTAGGGATCGAGGTTAAGTTGCGTACCTTCAGTGATGTTCTTATTTTAATGTAAAACCTAAACACTTCATAACACCTTCTAAACAATAGCTTTGTGGTGCCACGCTAACAGGAATTACAATTTTATTGACCTCCGAGATGATAACACAAAGTGTTTTAACACAAAAATTATTTCTCTTCTTTACAGGTCTAAAAAGAAATTATTATTTTACCCCCATATTGTTGATATTATATTTCATTGTAGATGTTTATTTTCATAATAATATTTAACTGAATCTCCTCCCTCCACATTTTTATAACACATAAATACACAAAGAAACCACTATGGTTACAAATACAAAGTTGAATTAAATATACATGGCTCAAACAAATTCAGTAAAACAAATTTCTCTGAAAAATATGTTTTTGTTCTTTTATAAATCGTTTTAAAAACTAGCAAATACTAATGTTAATTAGTAAATAAATATCAACATTAGAGCTGAGATAAGAGATATATCTTCTATAATGAAAGTTAGGATAAAGAAAATTATATTATACATTTAAAAATGTCAACCTATAATTTAAGATACAATTATTTGTTCTTTATAATTTTTTTTCATGTTTCATTTGTTTAACCGATTTTAAAGGCAGGCTTTGTCGAAAAATATCCAAGAATGATTATAATAGGGATACACACAATAGCAACTAAACGCTGATAATAATTTTTTTAATAATATTAATAATAATACGTTTTATAGACAAAGTTTGTTATATTCTTAAGAATCGGATATTAATGTTTGACTTTGGGTCTGAGAATTTAGAAGTGGGTGTGTCAATTTGTCATCAAAATCTCTAAACAGATGTGCAGCTGAAATAAACATTGACAACTGTCATAAAGTAAATCAAGTATCGTCATACTATAATAATCAATTCATATAACAATGAACATACAACTCAATCACATCAGTGAAATCGTCGGCTTTAAATAAAGCAATGAAAACTGGTGTTAACAAAACCACGGCCTAGCAAAACTCTGTCAATATCTGAACCCACAAAAACAACATTCAGTATGATCTTGTATTTGGGAGGATTTTTCTGGTACATATTTCTATAATGAAACATCATTTCACTGACAAGGGTATTGATGACATTCAGTGAGAAATGTGTTATTATAAAGATCAGATTTTGTAACGTTGAGTAGAATTTTAAGCTGTCAGTACGTGATAGACAAATAACAGGGCTGTCACTGTTATAGTTTGTACTGTTTTTAAGAAACAGCAAGTAAGTCAACAAAGATAATATATAAGGACGGCAAACTTTATAACTGTGAAGTATCTCAGGAACTGGTCAAAACATCAACTGTGAAGTATATCAGGAACTGGTCATCACATCAACTGTGAAGAATCTCAGGAACTGGTCATCACATCAACTGTGAAGTATCTCAGGAATTGGTCATCACATCAACTGTGAAGTATCTCAGCAACTGGTCATCACATCAACTGTAAAGTATGTCAGGAACTGGTCATCACATCAACTGTGAAGTATCGCAGGAACTGGTCATCACATCAACTGTGAAGTATCTCAGGAACTGGTCATCACATCAAGTGTGAAGTATATCAGGAGCTGGTCATTAAATCAACTGTGAAGTATCTCAGGAATTTGTCATCACATCAACTGTGAAGTATCTCAGGAACTGGTCATCGCATCAACTGTGAACTATCTAGGGACTGGTCATCACATCAACTGTGAACTATCTCAGGAACTGGTCATCACATCAACTGTGAACTATCTCAGGGACTGGTCATCACATCAACTGTGAAGTATCTCAGGGACTGGTCATCACATCAACTGTGAACTATCTCAGAGACTGGTCATCACATCAACTGTGAAATATCTCATGAACTGGTCATCACATCAACTGTGAAGTATCTCAGGCACTGGTCATCACATCAACTGTGAACTATCTCAGGGACTGTTCATCACATCAACTGTGAACTATCTCAGAGACTGGTCATCACATCAACTGTGAACTATCTCAGGGACTGGTCATCACATCAACTGTGAAGTATCTCAGGGACTGGTCATCACATCAACTGTGAACTATCTCATGGACTGGTCATCACATCAACTGTGAACTATCTCAGAGACTGGTCATCACATCAACTGTGAAGTATCTCAGGAACTGGTCATCACATCAACTGTGAAGTATCTCAGGGACTGGTCATCACATCAACTGTGAACTATCTCTGGGACTGGTCATCACATCAACTGTGAAATATCTCATGAACTGGTCATCACATCAACTGTGAAGTATCTCAGAAACTGGTCATCACATCAACTGTGAAGTTTAAACTCTGATGTAAAAATGTATAGCACACTTAATTTAAAGTGAATTTTTAAGTAAATGTAACAATAACAATGTCTAAATGATCTGAAACGTGACATAATTTTTTTAGATTGACTAAGAATGGGAATTTCTTGATCTGATTTATGCGAGAAATAAACCAGCAATTGATTTCCGATTTTTTGTATTTTTACTTTATTGTAAAAAACTCGGTTATATAACTATTGTGTTTTTAATTGATGCAGTCTACGTAAGCTGTCAACTCTAGTCAGTGTTTTGTTTTTAAATCCCTTATATTAACTTCGCCGTCTTGTCGTGGTCCCACCCAGGGGCGTCACTAGGGTTGGTGTCACCCGGGGCGATAGCTCATGGTGTCACCCCTTCACGACTGAAGGGGGCGTCCATAAATGACGTCACGCGAGGTTGCCGATTTTTACCCCACCCTCCCCCAGCTTCATACTTTGTCACAAAAACTTAGACACCACCCCTTTTTTACGATATGACGTCACAAAGCTTTGACACCCCTCCCCAAGCCGTATTTTCTCAATAAAAATTAGCATGTTGCAAATTATTTTTGTCATTTAAATATGTATTTAAGGGAAGTCTGCACTGTAATATCGTAACAAGCGTGAAGTCATTGAAAACGTAATTGAATAAATGGTAAAAAATCAAATATAAGTGGAACTTTTATTCAAAGTTTCGCGTTTTTTATGTGACGTCATATTTCTTAAATACCAACCTCCTCGTACCACATCGTCACAGATGCGTGGACACCCCCCCCCATGGCGGATTAAAAAGGGGGGGGGGTGCTGAACGGGCTAAAGCCCCCAATAATTTAAGGGCCCCCAAACTTTTTATGAATTACAGTGTATAATAAAGATGCAGGCCATTATGTTTGTACTAATCCCTGAAAATGCCTTGGACATTCATGCGGCAATGCTGCAAATGAGTAGGAAGTATAACGGAAACCAGGCTATTCTTCGTGAGAAGTGCATTGTAGCTCATTATGTGCCGTGCACAGCTCATTCCTTTAATTTGGTTGGGAAAAGAGCAGCAAGTTGTCCTACTGCGGTCAGATTTTTTTGTCTTCTGCAAAATCTTTATACCCAACTTGTTGCATCTACTCATCGTTGACAGGTACTTCAAAAACATATGAAATTGATACATGCTAACAAAGCCTTGTCTGGCACAAGATGGTCAGCCTGACATTATGCTGTAAGGTCTGTCAATAGCTCATACCAGGAGAATATCGCAGCACTGGAAGAATTAGCAACGATTGAAAATCATCCACGTGACTGCCGACTTGAAGAAGAAGGATTTCTAAATGAAATTGAACAACTGGAAGTCGCTATTTTACTTGAAATTTGGGAAACAATTTTAGAAAGGAAGTCTCTCATTGAGTTTGTTAAAAAATAGCATTCTTAATTTTATTCCTATGAAGACAAAGGAAAGGAAAAGTCCGTGGTAAAAACAGTGTAAACAATCTTTAATACTATCAAACAAAAAAGAAAGCGTCAGTTTGATAAAGGGACATCAACAAAAATGTATTCTCCTGGAGGAAAAAAAAATCAAGATTGAGGAATTTCTGGTAATCATTGACAAACTTTCTTATGCCCTACAACATTGGTTAGGTGAATATAAATACATCCATGAGAAATTTAGCTTTCTTACAAACCTAACTGAGCTCAGCACTTTCGCCACCCGATGGGCAGCAGCCAATTTAATGGAAGAACATTCAACTGATTTTGAAGAAGGGGTCGGGTAAATCCAAAGCAACAGTTTCGCCCCCCCCCCTCAATTTACTAGCAACGCCATCGAGCGGTGCCGGTTTAGGGCCAGAAGCGCCAGTAACGGATTAGCAAAAAGTGCCGTGAAGAACGCATTGGACGCCAGCTCTGAGGAAACCTTCCAGTGGGGGTTGCACCCTAGGTAGGTCTTTGATGAACCCCCGGTCTGCGGCGGTCCTAACAATGGAGACCCGTGTGCTTTGCCGGGATGGCGCCAAAGTGGTAGCGGGTCGTAGTAGGAAATTCCACCACTTCCTTGTGAGGGCAAATTAGGGGGAGGCATCTTCGACTGTATGTCCTGGATGCCCAGGTGGCCGCTTCAGAAGTGACCGCTTTTGGGGGGGGTTCCTCGGCTGTTACGTCCCTTTGGTGACCAGATGGCTAAGGGGGTCTTCCGGGAAGACCCATAAATAGCACTAGGCTCGGGGCTTCTGATTTTCTTCTACATGTAGGTTCATGGGTGATTTCGAAGACTGCTTACCTTTAGAATTAGTCCAATTTTCAGAACTCTTAAAAAAGATATTGTCCAGCCCCAGGCTCAAGGTAAGGAAAAGGAATTAGCACAAAGCGAAACTCAAAAAACTTGCACAGAGCTAAACATTTTGCTGCTTTTGAATGAGCTATATTTCACACAGTCCTTTACAAATGTACACATCGCACTTCGCATCTATCTTTCAATGATGACATCAAACTGCAGCTGAGAGCGATCCTTTTCAAAGTTCAAAAGAATATTATAATTATAATGAGTTAGAATTTGCATGGGACGAAAAAAGCTGAATATGCTCTCTCTAATGAGCATTGAAAAGGAACGTGTAAGCTTACTCAGCTTTATTGACTTGATTGAAAACTTCGCCATTTAAAAATTCACAAACGAAAGTTGTAGGTTGAAATAGTAATCATACATATTTTTCAAGAATTTTTGTTATTTCAAATAGAGAAAAGAATTCGTTACCTCATGCAATTTTTTTTTAAATACGGAATAACGCGTAATACTATTCTTTACAGGGGGCGCGTTCGTAAGCACTAAACAGCGTAAGTCGGGATGGGACCGTCGTAGCCGGAGGACTACCTGTATATAAACATGCATATCTATGCTTTCACGCCTTTAATAAATATATATATATTAAAAAATTAACTCAAAGACATTGAAATCATAATTTTCCTCAAGAAAAACATCGACAAAGAAAACCCATCTTTTGATTTTTTTCTTGTGATACAAATCGTATTCCCCCCCACCCCACTGTGGTGGAGGGAGTCGTGAGGTGGGATTCGTTCATGCTGTCGGTGTTTCCAAGCCCAAATGGCTTTATATCTTTTAAAACAGAAGACACTGCCTCTTTCACTCCAGCCTTTTTTTTGAAGATTTCTCTGCTGCGACTATTTCTTTTTTTTTCTTCCTAATTTGTTTTATTGTTGTTCGTGTGTTGGGACTGTTTTATTATTGCAAGTTAACTGATATTTTTTCAATAAGAATTTTCGCGTTTAGCTAGTTCATTGTATTTCTTAATTTCTTTCTAGATTAAACAAAATTGTCATATTTTGTTTTCTGACATAAAATCGTACACAGTAAAATTTTAGGCTCGGGTGTCACCCCCTGATGGGTGTCAACCGGGGCGGCCCACCCCCCCCCCGCCCCCCCTAGTGACGCCACTGGTCCCACCCACCAGACCACGGAAAAACAAAAGCTTTTTCTCTGATATTCTTTTTTTTTAAACATCTGCCACCAATCACCACATCTCTGTGTGACGTCATTTACGTTAAGGCAATTCAACAGTGAACAATATTTCGTGATGTTCTTCAAATTGAACAACATGTTTTTGTGGTTGTATATTGTAGATGGTTTAAAACATATTTACTATAAAAGAGACGATAATTTTTAAAGAAAAAAACAATGAACTATAGTAATTTATTTTTAAAAGAAATAACAGTACTACTAACATTTGTACACGCATAGTCATTTAAATTGTGATAATTAATTTTATATGTAACAAAACATTTTAGTTTCGAAATTATTTAATATACTAAAATAAAAAAGTTAATTACCATAGTTCACTCATTTTTTAATCTGATTTTACCACGTTTTATTAACTCACTTTCGTTCCTGTTTGTCTGTCAACAATTTTTCATATCTGCCAACGTCAAATTAAACCACTTCTTATGGTCCTAGAGATCTTCAAATTTTACCACATATAGATCAGGGGTGACAATGCATTGTATCAAAATTTCAGATCGATCGAATGTACCGTTTAATTATTTAACTTTTTAGTTTATCCATACATAAGCATATGTATTATCTGTCTGCTCTTGTGTCAAGTTCATGTCTCGTTATATCCACTTTTTTCCATTTTCTGTTTTCTCTCAGCCAAAAGTAATAGAGAATTGGAAATACTATCTTAATAGCAAACGCTCAAACAGCAAATCAGTTGATTAGTATTTATAACAACACAGAAAGACAGATTGAACATGGATATTCGATGAAGAAATGCAATATCTGAAGACAGTTTCCGAGGAATATGTAGTGCATATCGAACGGATATCTTTGATGTGATCTTCTCTTAGGGTGTGAATGTTGGACAATAGACACAGAAACAATGAAAACATTGAATAAAATAGAAATGTGCTTCATAAGCAGCGTTATGCCTGTGTCGTGAAAGTAAAGGAAAACAAATACTGAGTTAATGACAACAGCTTGTGCCCCAAGTTCAATCAACACAACTGTAGCAAATGGAAAAATGAAATTATATCATTGAATATAAGAAATATTAAATAGGAAGCGTATCTTTATGTTGAAAGATATAATGTAGGGGAAACACATGAAGACTGAAAACAACATACGTGGAGAGCCTGACCGAATGGTCAACAAACAAAAGCGTCAGTAATATCGTCTTCCTTGAAACAGATAACAACAGAGAGAAATTGAAGTTCATGCCAGCCGATGTCTTTCCAAACCTTGCACCTCATGATAATGAAGAATATATTATTCCACTCTGTAAAAGAAAGACAACCATTTTTAATGACGTAATTTTATCATATTAGACGTGCATTAAAAATATTTTTAGTAGCGCCGCACGATACAGCACCGATGTTAAGGTAATTTTAAAGAAAATTAAAGTGCAATATTAATAAAAAGTATATTTCTTTCTTTAACTATACAACGTAAGATGATTAAAAATTATATGAGACAATTCAATTGTAAGCTGTGTAACCAAAATATAGTATTTTATGTTTTAAATGAAAATATATAAAAATTAAGTATTTATGTATAACAATTGGTCTTTAATTTTGCATTCATTTACATTTAATGAAAACTAGAAAATTCAATATTCCTACTTAAAAGTAATGCTTTTCATATAAGCTTATGGCTGTTTACTTACTTCACAAAATGTAATATACAAGTAAAGGCCACTTGATGTCGATCTCTAAAATTAGAGATACAATTAAAATGTTAATAGAATGATTCCTACCTGATACAATTTAATTTAGTTTCAAAAAAAAATGTCGTAGTTCATACATCTAATAAGTTGAAATAAATTATATATTCACGTTCAATTATCGCTGACTGCCTAACGCTAAGGGACATCACTCTGCTTTTTTTAAATATATAGACTTCAAAATCATAATCATTTTGGTCTACATATTCAGATTTAACATCCTCCACACTATTATTAATCATGCGGATGTTCGAAAAGATTTATGTCAAAAGCCCAAGTAAAATGTCCTTGTATGATAAATACGAAATATTCCTGAAAAGTAAACAAAGTATTTTTATAATATTTTTACAGTGCTAATCACCACTCGATTTTTTAACTAATTTTAGAGAGCAGCACACCAAATTACTGCACCAAAAAATAACTATTTGAGTCAGTCAGCACTGCTTGCAACACAAAATTTAAAAAAAGTAGAGTGATGTCCCTTAGCATTAGGCGTGAGGCAGTCAGCGATAAATGAGCGTAAATATATATATGATTTCTCAAACAAGTTTAATTTAGATGGGCTTTTGAAAAAAACAGTAAAAATTGTGGGTGCCGTAGTCGCCACGGCGCCCCAGCGCAACCTAGTTAAACAATATAATTTGCAATTGTCACGCAAGTCAGTAGTGTCTGTCAGTCAGTCCTGACGCTACTAATTTTAGAAAGCAGGGAAAACCAAAATACTGCACCAAAGCATCAACAGGTGTGCAAATTAAATATGCGCTTTAAATTTTATTATATGCCGTCATTGTTTTCGCTCATATTTTAATTTTGGAAACGGATCAATGTAAAAGGAGGATTTGATGATGGTTAATTATAAAATCAAAAAAGAAAGGGGGCGCCGTAGGCGCCCGGCTACCCCTATTATAAAATACTTTGTACTTTGTGTACATTTCAGAAAGTTTAATATTTCGTATTTATCAAACAAGGACAAGTTTGAGCTATTAAAAAAGGTCGGCGCCTATAATAGATTTCAGCTGAAAACTTCCGTCATTTTTGACGGGTATACGCTAGTTATTATATAATTTGCTATGTATGTTCTTTCGTAACACTCTGTAATCAGCCAATAAAAGATTTTAGAAAGCGCACCGCTAAAAAAAGCATTGAAAAAAAATGACCGCACAAAAAATAATTCTTTTCGAAAGTCCACATAGAATTGTTCCATATGGTAATAAGATATACTTTTTCTCTCTTTGTCTCTACATTTTCTGATTATTTACTAAACGGCTTTCAAACAAAAGGGACAATTACAAAAATTATACTAAACTCACATTTCCTTTTACCGTGTACATTGAAATATATTTATTTTAAACTTACGTCATTTGTTATGGGTAATACACTAGTTATAACTGAAAGGTGAATAACATTAATATAACCTTATATTTCTTGGTTACAGGACTAAAATCTTAACGCTAATATTATAGTTGTAAAAGAAAGTTTAAATGTATACACCTTATAAAAGAGCACTTCATTAAACTACACAGAGTTTTCTAGTAAAAAATATAAATTAAACAAATGTTTTTCAAATGTCTTAAAAAATGGGAATGGACTCTGTACACATATAAAACTATTGTCTTTAAATGGTAAAAATGTTTCTTCTCTTTGTTCCTCACATTGTTTTCTCAAATTGCTTTTCAGATTTTATTGCATTTTATGAAAAGTAAAAACAAAAATACTTATATTTCTGTGAACTGGCTGTTACATTATTTAGTTTTTCTTTTAAATTAACTCTTTTGGTCACTCAGCTATATTTCTGTTGATTTTGTTAAAACAAGCATTAAATCTACACAACATTGTGACTGAAGTTATTGTGTAAAGTTCTTAGATAAAAATCTAATAATAATTATCAGTAATATCGTAATAAAATGTGTAAGTCAAACTTAACTAATGTCAAGATGAACTTGCAGCGACACAACAAACGGAGTTATCTATCAAATATAAGGTGTGTTACCAGAGGCATAACACCGACTTGGAATCGGGGCAGTTGCCATGGGCGCCGAGGGCTAATCCTTCAATAAACAATGTATTCTCTCCAATTTAGTATTTTCCCTATTTCTCAAGGGCGCCGAAAACCCAGTTATGCTTCTGGAGTTCAGAAACAAATCGTGCCTGTTTGGGGCCGTCCATAAAGTACGTCACGCTCCGAGGGGGGGGGTGTAAGAAAGTGTGACACTTTGTGACAGGGTGGAGGGGGATCAGATCATGTGTGATGTCACATTTATTTTTTCAATAATTTTTTTCTAATTTATTTATATTTTTTTAGTAGAATAAAAATAGCTTTAAAAATAAGTTTGATGTCAAAACTGCATGAATTGCGTATCTCCTGAATGTGTTGTTCATAAATCTAAATTGAATGCAGCAGGGCTAATATTACAAATATAAGGATCTGGTATGGTTTGACAATCATGATCGCACCAGCCAATACTTCACTCAAATTGTTAAATATCAGGATGTGAAACGTTGCGACAAAGCACGAAGCTCATATTTCAACGTTTTACCTTCAAAATTATTCCGTCTCCAATCCCAATCAACCAAACAATTGATGGAATCAAAGCTTCAGAAAGAGCAGATGCAGATTCTAATAAATGTCATTCCTTAATTGTAGCACAAACTCTCAAAATTTATGACATTATGCCAAGATCAACAGGAGTTTTCAAATTACAACCATATGATTACCAGCTTATTTGATCGACTTTGCAAAGTAGGTCACTTATATTTTGCCTCACAATGTTGAAGAAACATACAGGACAACACAGAGCTCGGGCTCAGGAGAATGTGCCCCCTCCAAACTGTTCAAGAATCAACTCAGATAAAACGCATCCATCGTTTGAGAATCGCTTCTAGAAGGCAAAGAGAACATATGGCAGTTATTGCCAGAAGAGAAAATGCACATTCAGAGGCTGTTGAGTGGCTAGATGAGGACGAGTTGATCTGTCTGCAATTATCCTTCCAGGAAATGATGATGACGAAAGATGATGTCAGTCGTAACTATGGATGAAAATTTCATTTCACCGTTGTAAGATGATGTCCAGTGAATGTTTTTGAATTAAACATAATTCATAGGACCATAATAAATATTCTACTATTAAAGTAATTTTAATAATATGATAGTTCTTTTAAATGAGGGTGTACGGGATTTCGGCTCCAACTCCGGCAAATCCGGAATCTTGCTATTTTTTTAAAAATTCCGGCTCCGGCAGGTTTCACTTCATATATCGGCTCGCCGGTAGATTCCTAATTTATATGTATATATATATATATTCATACTGGCTCCGGCAAATCAAGAATCTGGCCATTTTAAGAAATCTGATTTTGGCTTCAGCCGGATTTCACTTCATAAATCCGGCCAAATTCAGCTCCTGCCGGATTTCAAAATTTTGAATCCGGTACATCCCTACTTTTAAGTGGAAATTTTATATTTTAATACAGTTTAATAGTGAAGTGTAATTTAAGTATTAAATGAAATAATTTAAGTAGGTGTTAATTTTAAAAAATTTTTTTAAATGTGACGTAATTTAGGGGGGGGCCGAGATTTGTTACAGTTTGTGACAAGGGGAAGGGGGGTCCAAAATGGTTAAAAAATAGCGTGAAATACTTTATGGACGGCCCTTTTGATATTCTCAGATCACAAATAAAAAAAAATTTATTTAAAAAAAAACAACTTAATTCTGAACTGTGAAAAATGTAATTTATTTTCTTGCCTGCCCAATTTTCTTACTGGCTGAAACTCACCCCACCTACATAAATGGGGGCTGTAAACAAGTTAATCCCGGCAACAAACCGCCCCGTCTACATTAATCCCGGCAACAAACCGCCCCGTCTACATTAATCCCGGCAACAAACCGCCCCGTCTACATTAATCCCGGCAACAAAACGCCCCGTCTACATTAATCCCGGCAACTAATTGCCCCGTCTACATTAATCCCGGTAACAAACCACCCCATCTAAATTAATCCCGGCAACAAACCGCCCCGTCTACATTAATCCCGGCAACAAACCGCCCCGTCTACATTAATCCCGGCAACAAACCGCCCCGTCTACATTAATCCCGGCAACAAACCGCCCCGTCTACATTAATCCCGGCAACAAACCGCCCCGTCTACATTAATCCAGCCTGCAAATCAACCCGCTTAAATTAATCCCGGCTACAACTCTCCGTTACTATCTGAATCTGCCTATCTAACTTAAGGACAGTGGCGTAACAACGGGTTGGCATCGGGGCAGTTGCCAAGGGCACCAGCTCAAAACGCCACTAAATCTGTATTTTTAAAATTTATAGTTAAATAAATACGGTCGGGCCTCTCTAAGTCGAACTCAAATGGGACCCGAAAAAAAAATTCGACTTACAGAGTTTTTGAGTTAAAGAAAATGGTGCAATAGGTGCCGATTAATCAAAGACAATGTAGATACCGGCTAGTAGCAACACGCCAATACGCCAGCTAACGGAAGAGATGAGCTGTAGTCGGTGGAGTGTTACTTAAATTCTTTTTAATTGTGAGTTTCTATTATTATGTATAAGTTAATGAGTATGACATATTGATACTATTGTTTTTATTTATAATACATCATACTTCAAGTTTTGCTGTATTCTTTATAAACACAATAATATCCTGTTTTATCCACCAATTTATTTGGTATTATTTAGTAAACAATAAACTGCAAATTAGTATTGTTCCTGTCCTTTGCATTTTCTATTCAGGTTGAATGACTGTCACTGTCAGACAACGTAATTGTGGTCATAAATAAAATATGAGAAATTCAATTTTTTTTCTAACAAATGAAAAAATCGCAAAGCTCAAACTTCTCAATCTATCAAGGGTGCCAAACATTTAATTAGCCAAGGGCGCCACAAACCTAGTTAGGCCTCTGTGTATTACGTCATTGGCTGTAACGTCTGTTACGTTCTAGTTTCTAATATTGGCAAGACCACAAGACAGGCAAAAACTCAACACCAATCAGGAATATATTAATATATATATATATATATATATATATCTACAATGTACATCTTCTCACAACAACATCTATCATGTAACTCTCTATATTGACTGTCTAACACTAACTACGTCACATCCCGTAACACCACGTCATAATAAAGTGTTGTCAATACAATAACTACCATGCACCAAATGTAAACATTACTGATGGGGAAATCCCCATTAACCTTTTATATTGTCCTTGACGAAGACCTATGAATATTTAGCATTAACACGATTCAAACAAATAAGCACTAACAATTCACTAAACTCATTCACTTAACATATTTAGTTGCATCACGTTGTAAAAAAAGAAAAATTATTTACATACAGTTACTTAAAAACTTCTCATATTCATAAATACTCAAAGCATTCCATGTACTGAATTCACAAAGGACCCGTGGAATTCACTACTTTAACTCGCTACAACCCTGTTACCACCCCAGTTCAATAATCCTACATTAGATAGGGTACCATCAAAGTGGCCTACCTGAGGGAGCCGGGCATTGTGGACCCTGAGGTCCAAGCTTTAAATCCTGATGTAATGACCAATTCCTGAGATACTTCATGTAAAAATGTATTCTATTGAAATTAGTTGTATCAGTCCAAGTATTGGTTTAGTTTAAAAACAAAAGTATAATATTAATCTAAACGTATTGGGTTTAGTTTAAAATAAAGATATACATGTAGTAAAAGTATAACATTACTTTTTTAAGTAAACTTTCCTCGGATTTAAGATTTAAAAATTTGTTTCTTTTAAATATCTATGCAAAATATTAAAATAATAAGACAAAACTTACAATTACTTTAAACCAGTTTAATAACATCTTTTAAATATGAAATAGTATTAGTTACATACTATGGCACATCACTTAAATACTAGGAAACATCAATTAACTTCTGTGATACATGATTTTAATATTAAGTTACATAATTAACATACTAAGACACATCCTGTAAACAGGGCCGTCTTAACGCATAGGCCCGTTGGGTATTCGCCCGGGGGCCCACGAGCATAGGGGACCCCATGGGAATATGTTTATTTATATATATTATGCATATTTATTTTTTATTCTTGCTGGGGGGAGGGGCCCAAACACTATTTCTTTGCCCGGGGTCCTAAACTGATGTAAAGACGGCTCTGCCTGTATATAGTAGGGCATATCATTTAATTACTAGAACACATTATTCCAATACAAATATATATTATTTAGTATATGCATACTTTAGATTAAAGATATACTTATATATAAAACTAGGTCACGTGTGACGAAATAATTGCAGTAAATCACGTACACCTGAAATAATAACTTTAATAATAACGTTAATAATTCAATAATTAATCAGCAAGCTGTACGTATTTTATGTTAATATGTGAATTATAATTTTTTTAAGAGAGTATAAAATCTAATGATACTTTTCCACTTGTGTCATCCTTTTAAATAAAACTAGAGAAATTAATTGCTTTGTCTAGAATTATTTTATACAAAGAGCGGTAGAATCAATTTAGCAATACATTCTTATTGTAACTCTAATTTAAGAGTTCGAAAACTCAAGTGGCATGCACTTGTAAAACATTTCATAATCAACAATCAGTACACGAAAAATGTAGGATATGAATACATTTTAAATAGAAAGATTTAATTTCCTAGTTTTCTCTATATGTAAATCAATGGAAAGTTAAAATCTGATTTATTTACATAAATACTTAATTTGTATAAATCCATTTCGAAACATAAATTCAATATTTTGGTAACAAGCTTACAAATAAATTGTCTCATATAACTTTTAATTATATTTTAATTTAAGTTTAAACCAAAAACATATACTTTTTTTATTAACATTGCATTTAATTTTCTAAAAAATTACATTAACATCGGTGCTGTATCGTGCGGTGCTGACAAGAAATATTATTTGTAATGCACGTCTAATATGATAACGACGTCATTAAAAAATTGTATTGCTTTTACAGACAGAAAAATATAATCTTCATTGATATGATTATTATGAGGTCCAAGGTTTGGAAAGACATTGGCTAACATGACCTTCTATTTCTCTCTGTTGTAAGACGTTAGGGGCCGTCCATAAAGTAAGACACGCTCCAGAGTGGGGGAGGGTTGTAATAAAGTGTGACAGTTTGTGAAAGGGGGAGAGGGGAGGGGTCCAGCCACGTGTGATGTCACGATGTTTTATATTAAATTTTAATAATTGTATTAATATAAAACAAAATTTGTGTTCGAAAGTGTGACTTACTTGGGGGGGGGGTGTCTGAGATTTGTGACAGTTTGTGACTAGAGGGGGGAGTTAAAATTGTCAAAAATAGCGTGACGTACTGTATGGATGTCCCTTTATTGCTTTCACTTTTGTTTGTTGACCATTCAGTCAGGCTCTCCACGTATGTTGTTTTATGTCTTCATCTGTCTCCCCTACAATATATCTTTCAACATAAAGATAAGCTTCCTATTTCATATTTCTTATATACCATGTATAATTTCATTTTTCCCTTCCCTATAGTTTTTATGTTAACAACTTTGTATACCTTGGGAGTGTGGTCAGTGTAGCAGGGGGAACAGATGAGGACATCGAACGAAGAATAAATTTGGCGCGACAGGCTTTTGCCAATCTGAAACAGGTCTGGAGATCTACACACATCTCTGTCAAAACAAAAGTAAGGATCTTTAAAACCAATGTTAAAACGGTCCTACTTTATGGATCCGAAACATGGCGGACGATAGAGACAGCAAAAAATAGACTCCAGACCTTTGTTAACAGATGCCTTAGAAATATTCTGAAAATAAAATGGTTCGATAAGGTCGAAAACTCCAAGCTGTGGGAGAGGTGTGGACAAAGAACAGTAGAACAACAAATCATGGAAAGAAAGTGGAGATGGATTGGACACACCCTCAGGAAAGATAACAGCAGGGCTAGGCAGGCCTTAGATTGGAACCCCCAGGGCAAGCGACAACGAGGAAGACCCAAGCGTACATGGAGACGGAGCATGTTGGACGAGGCTGGAAGGACTGGGAAGAGCTGGGAAGAACTGAAGCGACTGGCAAGGGACCGTGTAGAGTGGCGAGCTTTGACAGAGGCCCTATGTTCCACAAGGAACCCAAAGGACAAATGATGATGATGATAGTTTTTATGAATGATCTTGGGGCACATGCTTTGCTTAACAACTCAGTATTTATTTGCTTTTCAATTGATGACATAGTCATAAAGCTTCTTATAAAGCACATTTCTACTGTATTCAATGTTTTCCTTGCTTCTTTGTCTATTGTCCAACATTCACCCCCTAATAGAAGATCATACCAAAGATATCCTTTCAATATGCGCATTTTGATACATATTTATTAGGGCTGCGGAAATTAATGATTATTAGAATATGAGGATAGGTCGAGACATGAACATGACAAAACTTATTAGAATATGAGGATAGGTCGAGATATGAACATGACAAACTTATTAGAATATGAGGATAGGTCGAGACATGAACATGACAAAACTGATTTGAATATGAGGATAGGTCGAGACATGAACATGACAAAACTGATTAGAACATGAGGATAGGTCGAGACATGAACATGACAAAACTTATTAGAATATGAGGATAGGTTAGTATTCTAAATATACTCGGTGGTCGAGTGTCATGTGCGCTCGACTGACGTACCGATGGCCACGGGTTAACATCCATGTGAAGGCAGGGATTTCTTCCCGGGGCCAAGGTGTCCCTGAGACCACCGAGCATTGGTTGGGTACCCAACACTAGTTAGGGATACAACATAAAAAAGACGATTCTGAGATCAATAAAACACATTTGTTACACATGCTCAACTAAGCATTTTTTTCAGATTCACAATCTATTTAATAGTTTTTACCTACAATTTATCACATTATGTAACTTTCTATTTGTGTTTCTTAAATAAATCGACACGTGACAAAACAATATCCTTCTGCTAGTAAATGTATTAAGCTGTGGTTAATTTGCATATATTATATCTCGATTCTCATTGTCATGTAGTAGATGGAGATGTATGTGTTAAACTGAATATATGGATACGTGTGTATTGTCTCACGTGCTTGTCAGTGAGATACTCGGGGTATAAATTACATTGCTATGTACACATTCTAGAATTGAATTGTTTTATGGAATAATTGAAATACATACTCATTAATAAGTGCTGCCACTATTTTTACAATAAATAAATGCGATTTTGGGTCTAAGAGTACAATTGGTCTTCTTAACTTAATATAGAATACATTTAAATAATATATCATGTCTGCATGCTTTATAAAATACACAAAAGACATTTAAGCGTAAAACGTTTCTTTAAATTATTAAAAATTGTTATTCAATATAGAATTATACAAACAAAAATATTTTAAATGCAATATTAGATGGGACAGTAGCGTGTAAATGGAATCATAAATATTTACTCGTATATTATTAGTTTCAGGTCAAAGTTTGTCCCTGAGTCCACCCAGCTTCAAATGGGTACCTAGCAATAAAATAGGAAAACAAAGGCGGCTTGTTAATGCGTGGAACACACATAGCCGTGACCTGTGAACGCTGCGTCACTAGCCAAGAGACCAGCATCATCTGTCGACGCAATAATCTTCTACATAGAAGGAGCGTCGCTTACAAGAATACCAGTATTTATCTTAAAAGACTACGAGTATTTATCTTACAAGACTACGAGTATTTATCTTACAAGAATACGAGTATTTATCTTACAAGAATACGAGTATTTATCTTACAAGAATACGAGTATTTATCTTACAAGACTACGAGTATTTATCTTACAAGAATACGAGTATTTATCTTACAAGACTACGAGTATTTATCATACAAGAATACGAGTATTTATCTTACAAGAATACGAGTATTTATCATACAAGAATACGGGTATTTATCTTACAAGAATACGAGTATTTATCTTACAAGAATACGATTATTTATCTTACAAGAATACGAGTATTTAACTTTTTAAGCTATTGACAATTTAAACAAAGTTAGTTTTGACACTGTTTACTTTGGGGGAATATGTTATAAAAATCTATGCAATAATATTTACTTTCATTCGAAATAGGACACTTCTATTTTTAATTGTTTCTATGTTTTTGCTTACTTTGAAAAACATGTACAATGAAATACATATAGGTAATAATATACAAATTATAATAATTGCTAATTATTTATTACACGTGCTAATTAGCAAGTACAAAAGTGAAACCAGATCAGTAAGACGTAGGAAGCATCACTTTAGGTCATTAAGGATAATTTTAAATATAATTTTTAAAAAAATAATGAAAAGAACAAATTTACCTGAGTTCAGTACATACGGGATTATAACACTGTGACAATGATGTAGATAATTTTTTTGTAATATACAAAACCGAGCAAGGCAGTTTCACTTAATTGGGTAAAACAAAATGTGTCAAGAAAAAGTGCGGCAAACTCCATTATTCGTATATAGAACGTGATTAGTGGTCCAAACAATGAAATTTATGTATTTGTTACGTAGGAGATTATTGTATTTAAATTTGCGCATCATTTTTTTTTAAATTTGCTGTAAATAAGACATAAATAACTTTGCCATTTCCTTTGATGCATGTTGTAAATGTCATAATATTTACACATTAATGTAAAGACGGATCTAATATCAATAAACTTCTTCGTTACTTAAATCTATTTAAAATCTTTAATGTACATATACAACATTTTGAAATTGTACACCATAGTTTAGCTTCAAGAGTACGTGCGATTGTTTAGGAGCGAATACTTTCAAAAACTGTCATGCATAATGTCATGGATTAAAAAGTACTCACCGGGCTTCGTAAGAAGAAAATTGAAGATATGAATAATATGATAGGAATAATCTGATAGGAATAATATGATAGGAATAATATGATAGGAATAATATGATAGGAATAATATGATAGCAGCAATAATATGATAGGAATAATATAACAGCAATAATATGACAGGAATAATATGATAGGAATAATATGATAGGAATAATATGATGGAAAAATATGATAGGAATAATATGACAGGAATAATATGACAGGAATAATATGATAGGAATAATATAACAGCAATAATATGATAGGAATAATATGATAGGAATGATATGATAGGAATAATATGATAGGAATAATATGATAGGAATAATATGATAGGAATAATATGATAGGAATAATATGATAGGAATAATATGATAGGAATAATATGATGGGAATAATATGATAGGAATAATATGATGGGAATAATATGATAGGAATAATATGATGGGAATAATATGATGGGAATAATATGATAGGAATAATATGATAGGAATAATATGATGGGAATAAAATGATGGGAATAATATGATAGGAATAATATGATGGGAATAATATGATAGGAATAATATGATAGGAATGATATGATAGGAATAATATGATAGGAATAATATGATAGGAATAATATGATGGGAATAAAATGATGGGAATAATATGATAGGAATAATATGATGGGAATAATATGATAGGAATGATATGATAGGAATAATATGATAGGAATAATATAACAGCAATAATATGATAGGAATAATATGATGGGAATAATACGATAGGAATAATACGATAGGAATAATATGATGGGAATAATATGATGGGAATAATATGATGGGAATAAAATGATGGGAATAATATGATAGGAATAATATGATGGGAATAATATGATGGGAATAATATGATGGGAATAATATGATAGGAATAATATGATAGGAATAATATGATAGGAATAATATGATAGGAGTAATATGATAGGAATAATATGATAGGAAAAATATGATAGGAATAATGTGATAGGAATAATGTGATAGGACTAATGTGATAGGACTAATGTGATAGGAATAATTGGACTGAGTAAAAGTGAGGATAATGGGTGGCCAGTAGGGGGCACATTTATAAGTATATAGAGGTGCACAATATTGTGACGTTTTGTAGGTTACTTTTTAATGGTAGGAGCATGCGTTAATAATATCGCCAAAACCTTGGTGGTACTATCTCTCGCTCAGCCACTGTTAATATGTTTTTGGAAAAGTTAGAGCAAAATAATTTAGGTTACATTTGTAAGTCCAATAATTGTGAGTAAACTATTGGAATCATACACTAATGAGATTTAAGGGCAGACAAATTATAAAACTTAAATTTTAATATAAGATTTGGTAAAACGGCGTACATCATTTGTGTGTCACACTGAGAAAGTGATGTTTTTGAAAAAAGATTTAAACCGTGCAGGCTCTTAAAATGAATAAATGTCCAAAAGATAGGTTATTTTGCTTTTCAACCCAATTCATAATATGACATCCCCATTCTTCCTCTATCTTCTAAATATTATGCTGTGTTTTATTCATTTAAATCATTTTGAAATTATGTAAGTCACTTTAAAACACAGTTGCATGACATTTAATTACCGTAACAACTAGTCTTTAGTCGTTTAAATATCTTAATTGTAATGGTTGCGCGGGACGAAGTTTTATAATTTATTGCTTTTCAAATGTCCTTAAAAACAAAATATCAAATTCTATTATGACATGCTTTTCTTAGACATATACAGATTAAAATGTCAATGTAAAAATGACATGACACAGCAGTCGTTTTTGTTTTCATTTACGAATTGATTCTTTTTATACTCAAGTCTCCGTTTCTCAAATCTTGCTATATCTTTCTTTTAATTATATAGAATAAAATATTTCAAATTACTTTTTTGTTAACCATTGTCATGGTTATAACATAGAACACTTACATGGTAAGCTACTTGATCATGGTAAATTATTTTATAACATTATCCCATTTGTTTTACTAACATAAACTATAAAACAGTTTTATTAAGATTCTGCTCGGTTTAAATTTTTAAAAACAAATCATTTTCTCAAAGTGAAACGAAAATCATATACGTCGTTTTACCAAATCTTATATTTTAATTTTAATATAAGATTTGGTAAAAAGAAAATTTAAGTTTGATAATTTGTTCTGCCCTTAAAGATTTTTAAATACGATTCCAATAGTAGACTCACAATAATTGGACTTAAAATTTAACCTATATATTTGGCTTAACTTTTCCAAAAAATATTAACATTGGCTAAGATAGAGTTAGTGCCACCATAGTGTCACAATTGTGCCACTCTATATACTTATAAATGTACCACCCATTAGCCCCACTTTTACTTAGTGCATATTATTCCAATCCAGAATCAATTTTTTTCTTATGGGGAAAGTTATTTGTAATATATATTTTCCTACATGAAAGTTATCGCTCCAAAACAGTATATTGACGCTAAACTATGGTGTACAATTTTAAACTGTTTTACATGTACATTTAAGATTTTAAATAGAATTAAGTAGCCATGAAGTTTACAGATATTTGATCCGTTTTCACATTAATGAGTAAATATTATGACATTTACTACCTGCGTCAAAGGAAATGGCAACGTTCTTTATGCCTTATAAGCAGCAAATTTAAAAACAATAATCTCCTAACTAACAAATTTAAATACAATAATCTCCTAACTAACAAATTTAAATACTATAATCTCCTAACTAACAAATTTAAATACAATAATCTCCTAACTAACAAATTTAAATAAAATAATCTCCTAACTAACAAATTTAAATACAATAATCTCCTAGCTAACAAATTTAAATAAAATAATCTCCAACCTAACAAATATAAATACAATAATCTCCTAACTAACAAATATAAATACAATAATCTCTAACCTAACAAATTTAAATACAATAATCTTCTACCTAACCAATATAAATACAATAATCTTCTACCTAACAAATATAAATACAATAATCTTCTACCTAACAAATATAAATACAATAATCTTCTACCTAACAAATATAAATACAATAATCTTCTACCTAACAAATTTAAATACAATAATCTTCTACCTAACAAATATAAATACAATAATCTTCTACCTAACAAATTTAAATACAATAATCTCCTACATAACACATTTAAATACAATAATCTCCTACATAACAAATTTAAATACAATAATCTCCTACATAACAAATTTAAATACAATAATCTCCTACATAACAAACTATATTCTCCATTGTTTGGAACACTCATCACTTTCTATATACAAACTAGCATATCACCCGTCAAAAATGACGGAAGTTTTCAGCTGAAATCTATTTATTTTATTAAAAAATGCCCCCTTTTTTAGGTCGAATACGGCGCCGACCTTTTTTCAAAAGCCCAACTAACTTGTCCTTGTTTGATAAATACGAAATATTAAACTTTCTGAAATGTACACAAAGTATTTTATAAAAGTGTTTGATTTTATAATTAACCATCATCAAATCCTCTTTTTACATTGATCCCTTTTCCAAAATTAAAGTATGAGCGAAAAAAAATTACGTCATATAATATTAGTTTACAGCGCATCTATAATTTGCACACCTTTTGATGCATTGGTGCAGTAGTTTGGTTTTCCCTGCTTTCTAAAATTAGTAGCGTCAGGACTGACAGACACTACTTGCGTGACGATTGCAAATTATATTGTTTAATAATTAATAAGGGAGTTTGCCGCGCCTTCTCTTGACACATTTAGTTTTACCAAATTAAGTGAAACTTCCTGGCTCGGTTTTGTATATTACAAAACAATTATCTACATCATTGTCACAGTGTTATAATCCCGCATGTACTGAACTCAGGTAAATTTGTTCTTTTCATTATATTTTATGAAGTTATATTTTTAAATTAACCTTAATGACCTAAAGTGATGCTTCCTAATTCTTACTGATCTGGTTTCACTTTTGTCCTTGCTAATTAATTGCGTGTAAATAATAAATAGCAATTATACTTTGTATATTATTACCTATAAAAATGTGAACTATATACATTGCCGAGTACATGTTTTACAATGTAAGCAAAAACATAGAAACAATAAAAATAGAAGTATCTTGTTTCGAATGAAAGTAAATATTGTTATATAAATATTTATAAACTGTTACACCAAAGTAAAAAGAGTCAAAACTAACTTTGTGTTTCAATTGTTAATAGCTTAAACAGATAAATACTCGTAGTCTTGTAAGATAAATACTCGTATTCTTGTAAGATAAATACTCGTAGTCTTGTAAGAGGCCCACCGACGCTCCTTCTATACAGAATATTATTGCGTCTACAGACCATGCTGGTCTCTTTGCGAGTGACGCAGCGTTCGCTGGTCAGGGTATGTGTGTTCCACGCATTACCCAGCCACCTTTGTTTTCCTAACTAGAGTTAGGTACCTATTCGAAGCTGGGTGGGACTCAGGGACAGCTTTTCCCCGAAACTAATAATATACGAATAAATCTTTATGATCCCATTTACATGCTACTGTCCAATCTAATATTGCATTAAAAATAATTTTTATTTGTATAATTCTATGTTGAATAAAAATTGTTAATCATTTAAAGAAACGTTTTGCGCGTTCAATGTCTATTGTGTATTTTATAAAGCATGCAGACATGATAAATTATTTAAATGTATTCCAGATTATGTTAAGAAAACAAATGTTCCTTTTAGACCCAACATCGCATTTATTTATTGTAAACAATATGGCAACACTAATTAATGAGTATGTATTTTAATGATTTCATAAAACAATTCAATTCTAGAACGTGTACATAGCAATGTAATGTATTCCTGAATATCTCACTTACAAACATCGTGAGACAATACAAACGTATACAAATGTGCTGTTTAACACATACATCTCCATCTACTACATGACAATGACACTCAATATATAATATGAGCACATTGCCCGTGCGATGCTACGGGGTAAGAACAATTTAAAAAAAAACTATATTTCGTTCTTGGGTCTCAAATTCCCCTAAAAAATTATATCAACATCATTCTTCGTCCCATCTGGGGCATAGGCAACGAATAAATGTTCTCCAGGCATCCCGGTCCTGCGTTTGGAGAGCGATAAATCACACCATTTCTTCATAAAAATTACGATATGTGTCTCGAGAAAAATAGAAAGTATGTTTAATTTAAATATTACCCATCAACTTTGGTATTTCTGCTTTAATTACGCATGCTTTTTCTCTTTATACTCTACCAGAGAAAAAAAAGGTCCTTAACAGTTACACAACTCTTATGGGCAAGACTCAATTTCTTTTCACAACACTCATAATAAAAACAATATCTTTCCATATGATTCCTTGGTTCTAAGAAAAAGCTCCCTATAACACACATTCCATTTTATAGTATAAGTATAAAATTATGTCAAGACGATTAGGATATTTTTTGAGCCAGATAATATTTATGTGAATATTGATGCCTAGTGGAGGTGGAAAATAGGGTTTATTCGTTTAAAAGACATATTTTCTTTTCACATGAATAATAACATAAAACAATTTTGCTTTTAAAGAAATGTTGAGGAGATTCATCTTCTAATAAATTTTTCTGTGATTTAAAATGCCTTCCTGCTCTTTTCTTCTGGTAGTACTAATGAACTAAATTGGCAAATACTTGTTCCACTAAAATAAACGGATCATTTTCTTTGTATTTATATATAAATTGTTTAAATATTTGTTATCAGCTTATAAGTTGACATCGTTATCAAGGTCTTAATATATAATATTTACTATATAACATTTAATATATAATATTTACTATATAATATTTACTATATAACATTTACTATATAACATTTACTATATAACATTTACTATATAACATTTACTATATAACATTTACTATATAACATTTACTATATAACATTTACTATATAATATTTACTATATAATATTCACTATGATACGTTTGATTTTAGATCAGAATGGTTAAAAAAAACACTATTTTTTCAAGAAAATTTATACAGTTTAAATGAAAAGTGCCATTTAGTGTACTACATTATCTGCCTTTGAAATCAGTCTTTATAAGAAACTTTATTCTTGTTGTGTAATATTGCTTTAATAAAATCATAACAGCTTGTCAGAATATGTGATGTTGTTTGTGTGTTTTTCGACAGAACTCGCACTTTCTGATGCTAGATCTTTTATATAAAAATTATTTCTATTTCCAGTCTAAGTATGGCCTTATTCAAACGAATAGGGTATTTTTTATTAGCCATATATTGTTTATGTGCCTAAGTAAGGTGTGAATAGAGTTTATTTGTTTTAAAGAAACACTTTAAATCGCAGGGTGTGGGCTTAAAAATCTACTGGTTTAGTTTAAGTTCTGCAAAAAGCATATACACAGTTGCTAAGTTATAGTGTTTGTGCCACCCAGGGCTGGGCGATATTATTGACTCTTGACCCTACCAATGAAAAGTACTTTAAAAAGATGAGAGTATTGACACTCAATTTAAAAATAACTGTTCAACTTATTAGATTCACTCTTACTCTCATGCATATAACCCCTATATTAGTATATATAAACCATTTTCGTCTTTAAGGTACCGAAATTTTTTTGTTCAATCCATCTATTCCTTTAGGGCAGATTATGGAGAATTTGTTTCAGAAAAAAATCTCGTATTTTATTCAAGCACATAAGGTAAACAAATCTCCAACATTACAAACAATTGCATTGTTTTCTTTACTAATCACTGGCTTCATGCATCAAATGACGATCAGTATGACTCTGTATTTATAAATTTCAGTGTAGTGCTATTTAATGTTGTAATTTGCCTGCATAAAGTTGACTTATTTATCATACTAGCGTGCACTATATATTTTTTTCAACGGAAGACACACTTTTCTGATGCTAAAACCGATAATCTATATATATAAAAATCAAATTATGTCTGTGTGTGTGTGTGTGTGCATGTCCTTTATAGCTAACTAAACTATTCATCCGATTGTCATGAAATTTTCGGAGACTGTTGAGTACCTACCTGGGATGGTAACTGGCAACTTTTTTTGTCTAAATTTAACACTCATGGGGCACTAGGGGCCCAATAATGTCATTTGTTGCGTATATGAGCTATATAAAAATTAGTTTAAGCGCTAGCTACTGTGTAAATTGTTGGATCTTAACCAAACTTTGTATGTGACAACTTGATAGCCAACATTAAAATACTATAGGGCACTGAACTGCAAATAGTCATTCCCTTGGGGCTGGGGGCCCAAAAATTCATATTTCTTAAACGTTTAAGATTTTATTCACCATTCAGTCATTAACAATCTTGAAAAATAATGACACATGTATTCATTATTATACAAATTGAAATGAACAAGTGTTTTGAACTTTATATCTTGCACTGAATGGGCCCCGGGGCCCTTAATATCTTTTTTTGCTTATATAAGATATATAAAAATTAGTTTCTACGTTAGCTCCTGAGTAAATGAATGGATCTTAACCAAAATTTGAATACAAAAACTTGGTAGCCCATATTAAAATACTATAGGGCACATAACTTCAAATGTCCATTCCTTTTGGGCCGGGGGCCCCAAATGTCTTTTCTTCATATATGTTTAATGTATTTTCCTCCATTCAATTTTTCACGATCTTAAGAAATATATCTATGAGGAAACTTAATTAAAATAAAACGGTTTTTGAAATGTAAATCTATCTTCGAATGGGCCCAGGGGCCCCTAAATGTCTTTTTTTCTTATATCTATATATACATATAAATAAAAGTATGTCTGTGTGCTGGTTGTGAGCATGTCCTTGATAGCTGACTAAACTATTCATCCGATCGTCATGAAATTTTTGAAAACTGTTGAGTACCCACCTGGGATGGTAACTGGCAACTTTTTGTTTCTAAATTTAACACTCATGGGGCACTGGGGGCCCATAATGTCATTTGTTGCTTATATGAGCTATATAAAAATTAGTTTAAGCGCTAGCTACTGTGTAAATTGTTGGATCTTAACCAAACTTTGTATATGACAACATGATAGCCAACATTAAAATACTATAGAGCACTAAACTGCTAATATTCATTCCTTTGGGGCTAGGGGGCCCAAAAATTCACATTTCTTAAACGTTTAAGATTTTATTCACCATTCAGTCATTAACAATCTTGAAAAATAATGACACATGTATCCATTATTATACAAATTGAAATGAACAAGTGTTTTGAACTTTATATCTTGCACTGAATGGATCCCGGGGCCCTTAATGTCGTTTAAAAAAATCCTATATGAATTATATACAAATTAGTTTCTACGTTTGCTACTTAGTAAATGAATAGATCTTCACCAAACTTTGCATACGAAAACTTGGTAGCCTATTTTAAAAAACTATAGACACTGAACTTCTAATGCCAAAATCTTCGGGGCCGGGGGCCCCAAATGACTTTTTTCATATATGTTTAAGATATTTTTCCTTTTTACTTTTTAAAGATCTTGAGAAATATAGCCACAATAAAAATGAACTAAAATGAACAGGTTTTTGAAATTGACCTCTTGCACTGAATGGGCCGGGGGCCCCTTAATGTTACTTTCCCCCTATTTTAGGTATATAAAAAGTAGTTTAAGCGTTAGATAATTAGAAAATAACTGGATTTTGACCAAACTTAGAATATAAAAACTTAAGAGGCTATATTACTATAGGACACTGAACTCCTAATGTCCATTCGCTCGGAGCTGGGGGCCCCAAAGTCTTTTTACCGAACTTTAATCATTGTATTCCCTATTCAATTTTACATGATATTGAGGAATATAGCTTGAGTACAATGGCAATAAAATACTATATTGTCACTCATTTTGGGGCCGGGACCCTTAATATCGTTTCTACTTTTGTACGCTATTTAATTATTAATTTATTTATCCGTTTGCTATGAAACTTGGAATTTTTTTTCACACTTCCACGAAGGTTTCTTCAGAATTATTTTTAAACATACCACTCATTGGTTTCTTTAAATTTATTCATTTTTACTGAGATCGTTGCAACGCACGACGGGTCTGCTAGTTTATTACAATAAAGAAAAGCTGTGTCAAGCCGTCATTTCAAAGATGTCTGAATGGTTTAAAAAGATTATAACTGGTAGTCTTGATAGAGATTCAACATTAGTAGACATAGAAATAACCAAAACACACACGCGCCCACACATCCCCTCCCCACACACCCACTTGCACCAATAGACAACTCAACAGTTATTAACCGAAGCACGCACCATGTCATCGCATTATTCTAGTAATATTCCCCTTTTCGTCTGTAAGCTTTAGCGTTCGTCTACCCGTTAAATCAAAACATTCATTCTTTTACAGTTTATGCATGAACTTTGTTCAGGACAAATTAGATATGTTTTTATTGAGCTTTATAATATTTATTGGAATATTGATGCCTGGGGTAAGGGGATTGTGGAATATAGTTTATTTGTTTAAAAGACACTCGTTGAGTCGCAAGGATTGGGACTAACACTTACCATGCTGGTTTAGCTTAGGCTATGCAAAAAGGATATTTTCAACAGCTAAGAATGAGTATCAACCTCATGCCCCTTCAAATGAAAAGCACCCTTCAAAGAGTTCTCAAAGTTTCCCTCTTTATAGAAATAACTATTCCGATTATTAGCCTCACTATTACACCAGTGTATACACATTCCATTTTCTTATTTAAAATCCCAGAGCGTTTACTTTCAATACAAATTTTCTTAAGGGCAGTTTATACAGCAATCCATGCAAAAAAATCACTTGTATTATGAAACCACCTAAGGTAAATAAATCTTGCGCCTAAAAAACATTTGAAATTGTTTTTTTATCACAAATCACTTGTTATAACTTGTATTATGTAACTATCTAAGGTAAATAACTTTTACGCCTAACAAAAATTTAAAATTGTTTTTATCACAAATCACTTGTTATAACTTGTATTATGTAACTATCTAAGGTGAATAAATGTTACGCCTAACAAACATTTGAAATTGTTTTTATCGCAAATCACTTGTTATATGCACCAAATGCTGTTCCGTGTGCATCTTTCTATATATAAATTTACAATGAAACGAGAGTTTTTAAAAAAATCCATATAATATATTTTGCAATAACACTAATATAGTTGTCACCATGAGAGAATCCCACAATTAGCAGAAATTATGTAACTATGTAAACAACAAAGTCAATGTTAATGTGCAATTGGTGTATTTCCCATGTAGTTATTGTATAAACGTTATAATATTGCTAAATTAAACTCATTTTAGGACAACGTCGATAAGGGAATGACTACTAATTTAATGACATTGTATCCCTAGTTTAGAGATCGAAGTCAAGTGGCGTGCCACTTGGATAAAATCGAATGCATTTATAAAGATATTAAGACGCAGTTACATTGGCAGACACAAATTTTGCAAGACTTATAAATAAATCATAGTCATTATATAAATTTTATAGTTTTAATATTTTTGAAAGATAATACGTATTTAATATTAATGTTTTCTACTAAATTTATATACTTATAATATATATATACATATATATAATGAAAGATTTGTAAAAGATAAGTTTTTTTTATGTTTCGTCTCATACATTTTAAATTACATGTTAGTGAAATTTAATCAATTAATTAAGATCTTCGTATTAATCTACAGTTTTCAGTTTTGTAAACACAATGTTATATTAAATATATTAGTACCGGTGCTTTTTAGTGCGTCACTGGCGATAAACTCAATATGGATGCACCTTCAAAATGATTTTATTAATTCGTAAAAATAATGTGTTCTCTGCACCTTATAGATATTTCTTCATTACCATGGTTAAGCAATATTTTTATTGCACGCGTATATTCGAATACACGTATTTAAATACACTTAACTTTTGCTATCTAATACACATAAACACACTAGTGATATACCCGAGATTAACGACAGTTTAGTAAATACAGTCGCATGTCCAAAAGATAGGTTATTTTGCTTTTCAACCCAATTCATAATATGACATCCCAATTCTTCCTCTATCTTCTAAATATTATGCTGTGTTTTATTCGTTTAAGACATTTTGAAGTTATGTAAGTCACTTTAAAACACAGTTGCATGACATTTAATTACCGCAACAACTAGTCTTTAGTCGTTTAAATATCTTAATTGTAATGGTTGCGCGGGACGAAGTTTTATAATTTATTGCTTTTCAAATGTCCTTAAAAGCAAAATATCAATTCTATTATGACATGTTTTTCTTAGACATACATATTAAAATGTCAATGTAAAAATGACATGACATAGCAGTCGTTTTGGTTTTCATTTACGAATTGATTCTTTTTTAAACTCAAGTCTCCGTTTCTCAAATATTGCTATATCTTTCTTTTAATTATATAGAATAAAATATGTCAAATTACTTTTTTGTTAACCATTGGCATGGTTATAACATAGAACACTTACCTTGTAAGCTACTTGATCAAGGTAAATTATTTTATAACATCACCCCATTTGTTTTACTAACATTAAATATAAAACAGTTAAACTTGAATAAATGATAAACTAAGTTACACCATTCAGTGTTACAAATACAGTGGAGATTTCAGGCTATGGTAAACTTCTGCCTGACACAGTCGATGTGATGACCAGTTCCTGAGATACTTCACAGTTGATTAGATGACCAGTTCCTGAGATACTTCACAGTTGATGTTTGAACCAGTTACTAAGATACTTCACTGTTGATGTGATGACCAGTTCCTGAGATAATACACAGCTGATGTGATGACCAGTTCCTGAGATACTTCACAGTTGATGTAATAACCAGTTCCTGAGATACTTCATCATCATCATCATAATCACCATTGCCTGTCATCCCATCAGGGGCATAGGCCACAAAAAAAGGCTCTCCAGGCATCCGGGTCCTGCGCCAATCTCTCCAACTGTCCCCAGCTGTGCCCACTCTTTTTTGGTGTCTGCCTCCAGTTCCCTTCTCCATGTCATTTTGTGTCGACCTCCTTTTCTTTTTCCTTGGTGGTTCCAAGTGAGGGCTTGTCTCACAATGCTGGATGTAGCCTTTCTGAGAGTGTGGCCAATGCTTCTCCATCTTCGCTATTAGGTCTTCCACTGGCTCTTGTTTTGTGCGTTGCCAGAGATCCTCGTTGGTGATGACATTGTGCCAGCGGATTCGGAGAATTATTCGGAGACATATGTTTATAAATGTTTGAAACTTTTTCGAACCTGCTGCTGTTGTTCGCAATGTTTCTGCTCCATATAGCAAGACATGCTTCACTGTGGTGTTGAATATTCTGACCTTGGTCTGAAGGGCAAGTTGTTGCAGCTCCATACTTTTTTTAGCTGTTTAAATGCTGTTCTTGTTTTGCCAATTCTTCCTCTTATGTCGGCGTCTGTCCCTCCTTGTACTCACTCTTATGTCGGCGTCTGTCCCTCCTTGTACTCACTCTTATGTCGGCGTCTTTCCCCCCTTGTACTCACTCTTATGTCGGCGTCTGTCCCTCCTTGTACTCACTCTTATGACGGCGTCTGTCCCTCCTTGTATGTCAATGATGTTACCAAGGTATGTAAAGTATCCACCTCCTCAAGATTTGTTCCTTCCAGTGTTATTTGGGTGTTGTTGGATGTATTCCTTCAAGTGTTATTTGGGTGTTGTTGGATGTATTCCTTCCAGTGTTATTTGGGTGTTGTTGGATTTATTCCTTCAAGTGTTATTTGGGTATTTTTGGATGTCTTCCTTCCAGTGTTATTGGGGTGTTGTTGGATGTATTCCTTCCAGTGTTATTGGGGTGTTTTTTGATGTATTCCTTAGAGTGTTATTTGGGTGTTGTTTGATGTGTTCCTTCCAGTGTTATTTGGGTGTTGTTTGATGTATTCCTTCCAGTGTTATTGGGGTGTTGTTGGATGTATTCCTTCCAGTGTTATTGGGGTGTTGTTGGATGTATTCCTTCCAGTGTTATTTGAGTGTTGTTGGATGTATTCCTTCCAGTGTTATTTGGGTGTTGTTGGATGTATTCCTTCTAGTGTTATTTGAGTGTTGTTGGATGTATTCCTTCCAGTGTTATTGGGGTGTTGTTTGATGTATTTCTTCCAGTGTTATTGGGGTGTTGTTGGATGTATTCCTTCAAGTGTTATTGGGGTGTTGTTGGATGTATTCCTTCCAGTGTTATTGGGGTGTTGTTGGATGTATTCCTTCAAGTGTTATTGGGGTGTTGTTGGATGTATTCCTTCCAGTGTTATTGGAGTGTTGTTGGATGTATTCCTTCAAGTGTTATTGGGGTGTTGTTGGATGTATTCCTTCCAGTGTTATTTGGTTGTTGTTGGATGTATTCCTTCCAGTGTTATTGGGGTGTTGTTGGATGTATTCCTTCCAGTGTTATTCGGGTGTTGTTGGATGTATTCCTTCAAGTGTTATTTGGGTGTTGTTTGATGTATTCCTTCCAGTGTAATTGGGGTGTTGTTGTGTGTATTCCTTCCAGTGTTACTGGGGTGTTGTTGGATGTATTCCTTCCAGTGTTATTTGGGTGTTGTTGGATGTATTCCTTCAAGTGTTATTTGGGTGTTGTTTGATGTATTCCTTCCAGTGTAATTGGGGTGTTGTTGTGTGTATTCCTTCCAGTGTTACTGGGGTGTTGTTTGATGTATTCCTTCCAGTGTTATTGGGGTGTTGTTTGATGTATTCCTTCCAGTGTTATTGGGGTGTTGTTGGATGTATTCCTTCAAGTGTTATTTGGGTGTTGTTGGATGTATTCCTTCAAGTGTTATTGGGGTGTTGTTGGATGTATTCCTTCCAGTGTTATTGGGGTGTTGTTTGATGTATTATTTCAAGTGTTATTTGGGTGTTGTTGGATGTATTCATTCCAGTGTTATTGGGGTGTTGTTGTGTGTATTCCTTCCAGTGTTACTGGGGTGTTGTTGGATGTATTCCTTCCAGTGTTATTGGGGTGTTGTTGGATGTATTCCTTCCAGTGTTATTGGGGTGTTGTTGGATGTATTCCTTCAAGTGTTATTTGGGTGTTGTTGGATGTATTCCTTCCAGTGTTATTGGGGTGTTGTTTGATGTGTTCCTTCCAGAGTTACCGGGGTGTTGTTGGATGTATTCCTTCCAGTGTTATTTGGGTTTTGTTTGCTGTATTCCTTCCAGTGTTATTGGGGTGTTGTTTGATGTATTCCTTCCAGTGGTATTGGGGTGTTGTTGGATGTATTCCTTCCAGTGTTATTTGGGTGTTGTTGGATGTATTCCTTCCAGTGTTATTTGGGTGTTGTTGGATGTATTCCTTCCAGTGTTATTTGGGTGCTGTTGGATGTATTCCTTCCAGTGTTATTGGGGTGTTGTTGGATGAATTTTTACGGACTTTGCTTATTCTCCATGAATGTTCAGGCCAACTGTGTTAAGTAATTTGTTTTCTCTTGCATATGTTGCTGTGTGTGTGATATTAAAGCCAGATCATCTGCAAAGTCCAGGTTATTTAGTTGTTTCCATTGTGTCCACTGGATGCCATTTCTCGTCTGCTATGTAGACAATTTCACTATACAATCAATGGTTAGCAGGAATAAGAAAGGCGACAGCAGACAACCATGTATGGCTCCGGAATGTACTCCAAAAGCTGCTGTTTTTTTTTGGTCATGAACAATTCTACCTGTACGTCCTTCGTAGTTTTTTAATTGATCTGATTATCTCTTGTTTTGTGGGTGTGCTTCAATCTATTTATAGGTCTTGTTCCGCTGGCTCTATGTTGTGTGTGTGTATTGTTTGGCTGGTCGGTTGACGAGTTCTTCAAAATACACTATCCATCTTTTTTTCTGACCCTCTTCATCAGGTAATGATTTCCCATCTTTAGTTTTTACTGGTCTCTCGGGAATTTTGAACTTTCCATATAACTTTTTTATTGTACTGAATAGTTCTCTTGTGTTTCCTTGGTAAGCTGTCTCTTGTGTTTCCCTGGTAAGCTGTCTCTTGTGTTTCCCTGGTAAGCTGTCTCTTGTGTTTCCCTGGTAAGCTGTCTCTTGTGTTTCCCTGGTAAGCTGTCACTTGTGTTTCCCTGGTAAGCTGTCTCTTGTGTTTCCCTGGTAAGCTGTCTCTTGTGTTTCCCTGGTAAGCTGTCTCTTGTGTTTCCCTGGTAAGCTGTCTCTTGTGTTTCCTTGGTAAGCTGTCTCTTGTGTTTCCCTGGTAAGCTGTCTCTTGTGTTTCCCTGGTAAGCTGTCTCTTGTGTTTCCTTGGTAAGCTGTCTCTTGTGTTTCCCTGGTAAGCTGTCTCTTGTGTTTCCCTGGTAAGCTGTCTCTTGTGTTTCCTTGGTAAGCTGTCTCTTGTGTTTCCCTGGTAAGCTGTCTCTTGTGTTTCCCTGGTAAGCTGTCTCTTGTGTTTCCATTGTAAGTTGTCCCTTGTGTTTCCCTGGTAAGTTGTCTCTTGTGTTTCCCTGGTAAGCTGTCTCTTGTGTTTCCCTAGTAAGCTGTCTCTTGTGTTTCCCTGGTAAGCTGTCTCTTGTGTTGCCCTGGTAAGCTGTCTCTTGTGTTTCCTTGGTAAGCTGTCTCTTGTGTTTCCTTGGTAAGCTGTCTCTTATGTTTCCTTGGTAAGCTGTCTCTTGTGTTTCCTTGGTAAGCTGTCTCTTGTGTTTCCCTGGTAAGCTGTCTCTTGTGTTTCCATGGTAAGCTGTCTCTTGTGTTTCCTTGGTAAGCTGTCTCTTGTGTTTCCTTGGTAAGCTGTCTCTTGTGTTTCCCTGGTAAGCTGTCTCTTGTGTTTCTCTGGTAAGCTGTCTCTTTTGTTTCCTTGGTAAGCTGTCTCTTGTGTTTTCTTGGTAAGCTGTCTCTTGTATTTCCTTGGTAAGCTGTCTCTTGTGTTTCCTTGGTAAGCTGTCTCTTGTGTTTCCTTGGTAAGCTGTCTCTTGTGTTTCCTTGGTAAGCTGTCTCTTGTGTTTCCCTGGTAAGCTGTCTCTTGTGTTTCCCTGGTAAGCTGTCTCTTGTGTTTCCTTGGTAAGCTGTCTCTTGTGTTTCCTTGGTAAGCTGTCTCTTGTGTTTCCCTGGTAAGCTGTCTCTTGTGTTTCCCTGGTAAGCTGTCTCTTGTGTTTCCCTGGTAAGCTGTCTCTTGTGTTTCCCTGGTAAGCTGTCTCTTGTGTTTCCTTGGTAAGCTGTCTCTTGTGTTTCCTTGGTAAGCTGTCTCTTGTGTTTCCTTGGTAAGCTGTCTCTTGTGTTTCCTTGGTAAGCTGTCTCTTATGTTTCCTTGGTAAGCTGTCTCTTGTGTTTCCTTGGTAAGCTGTCTCTTGTGTTTCCCTGGTAAGCTGTCTCTTGTGTTTCCATGGTAAGCTGTCTCTTGTGTTTCCTTGGTAAGCTGTCTCTTGTGTTTCCTTGGTAAGCTGTCTCTTGTGTTTCCCTGGTAAGATGTCTCTTGTGTTTCCTTGGTAAGCTGTCTCTTGTGTTTCCTTGGTAAGCTGTCTCTTGTGTTTCCTTGGTAAGCTGTCTCTTGTGTTTCCTTGGTAAGCTGTCTCTTGTGTTTCCTTGGTAAGCTGTCTCTTGTGTTTCCCTGGTAAGCTGTCTCTTGTGTTTCCCTGGTAAGCTGTCTCTTGTGTTTCCCTGGTAATCTGTCTCTTGTGTTTCCTTGGTAAGCTGTCTCTTGAGTTTCCCTGGTAAGCTGTCTCTTGTGTTTCCCTGGTAAGCTGTCTCTTGTGTTTCCTTGGTAAGCTGTCTATTGTGTTTCCTTGGTAAGCTGTCTCTTGTGTTTCCTTGGTAAGCTGTCTCTTGTGTTTCCCTGGTAAGCTGTCTCTTGTGTTTCCCTGGTAAGCTGTCTCTTGTGTTTCCTTGGTAAGCTGTCTCTTGTGTTTCCTTGGTAAGCTGTCTCTTGTGTTGCCTTGGTAAGCTGTCTCTTGTGTTTCCCTGGTAAGCTGTCTCTTGTGTTTCCTTGGTAAGCTGTCTCTTGTATTTCCCTGGTAAGCTGTCTCTTGTGTTTCCCTGGTAAGCTGTCTCTTGTGTTTCCTTGGTAAGCTGTCTCTTGTGTTTCCCTGGTAAGCTGTCTCTTGTGTTTCCCTGGTAAGCTGTCTCTTGTGTTTCCCTGGTAAGCTGTCTCTTGTGTTTCCTTGGTAAGCTGTCTCTTGTGTTTCCTTGGTAAGCTGTCTCTTGTGTTTCCTTGGTAAGCTGTCTCTTGTGTTTCCTTGGTAAGCTGTCTCTTGTGTTTCCCTGGTAAGCTGTCTCTTATGTTTCCCTGGTAAGCTGTCTCTTGTGTTTCCCTGGTAAGCTGTCTCTTGTGTTTCCTTGGTAAGCTGTCTCTTGTGTTTCCTTGGTAAGCTGTCTCTTGTGTTTCCCTGGTAAGCTGTCTCTTGTGTTTCCTTGGTAAGCTGTCTCTTGTGTTTCCCTGGTAAGCTGTCTCTTGTGTTTCCCTGGTAAGCTGTTTCTTGTGTTTCCCTGGTAAGCTGTCTCTTGTGTTTCCCTGGTACGCTGTCTCTTGTGTTTCCTTGGTAAGCTGTCTCTTGTGTTTCCTTGGTAAGCTGTCTCTTGTGTTTCCTTAGTAAGCTGTCTCTTGTGTTTCTCTGGTAAGCTGTCTCTTGTGTTTCCCTGGTAAGCTGTCTCTTCTGCTTTAACGCTAATCCTTCTATGTAGTTCTTTTTGTCTGACATTATACTACGTTTGTCTTTTTTAGCTTCTAAGTATTCTGCTGATGCTTTGGCCATTTCGGTTCTGGTACGGCTGTTGTTAAAATTTGCCTCCATCTTTTTCCTATATTGGATTTTCTCCTTGGTTTAATTAGAAATCCATTCTTTATTTGTTTGTTGTCTGGTGCCCAGCACTTCTTCACATGTTGTCGTGAATATCTCTTTGATGCTTCTTCAAGTTTTGGTGAGTTGTTTTGTCGTTGCCTAGATCTTGTAAGGTCTGGAATTTGTTGGATAAAGTAAGTTTAAGAGAAAATAAAGAAACTAATACAGTCGTGATGAAATAATATGCTTTCAATATAATTTGCGAAGCTTTTTTTAGACAATAAAATAGATTCTATATAAAGTATTGTAATCAAATAATGCACCGAAATCACTAGTTTGAATGTTCATATAGATAGTCAAATTAGGAAATGACATTTAATCTTTTGCTAATCCTCGTCTCTTTAATTAACGATTTTTAAATTTACCATTCTCAGGCAAAAATAACAATTTCTAAATAGGGATGCAAATTATTGTTGGATCCCGTTTCCGTTAATACATTATATTTCAATAATTCTCATCCATACCCCACACCAGTATTTGTTTCTAAATAATGAAAAATATGGAAGCCGCGGTTTTCTTCCTTCTCAATATTCAATAGTCTGTTAATAAAAACATCTATAACAATTACATAAAATAAAGAATAAAAATAATTTTTATCCGCCTACAAAAATATTGATGCGTGATATTGAAGTAGATACAGAATTTCCTATTTAATAATGAGTTTTGAACATAAAAACTAAATTCACAGTTTTATTCCTACATGTACTATAAAACGACTAAAGCCTACTGTAAGCGTTAACCGCTGTTATAAAGATAAGTTAGGAAAAGTCTTTAAAGTGATTTAAATAAATGTAACAATCGTCGTAAACATCTTAAAAGTGGCAAAATATTTGATATTGATGAAGGATGGGGATTAATTTTAATGATTTAAGTGAGAAACAAATTCTGCCATTAGAGATCCAACATTTTTTTATTTACTAAATGTAGTAAAAAAATAACCTCTGGTTTATCACTAGTGCGTGTATGATGTATGCCGTCTACCATAAACTCTGGTATATCACTAGTGCGTGTATAATGTATGCTGTCTACCATAAAATATTTTATACATTCGATAGTGTCAATTTAATTTAAAATATACACACCAAAACGTATTCTTTAACGACAAACAAGAAGACAAAGGCATATTTTGGAGAACACGTTACATTTACGAATTACACTCATCATTTTGGACGTGCATTGAAATTGTGTATGACGCACCACACAGCACCGGTGCGTATTTATTTAATTTGACTTTGTGTAAACAAAACTGAGAAAATATGAGGAATGTGAAAATCGTCATTGAAGAAATCCATTAAATTGTAATGTAGTAACTTATGTTTTATAAATGTTTCATTCTATGTAGGTAAAAAACACGTATAGAAATATGAAACTAAAATAAATATTTAAATTTATAAATCTTATTTATATAAAAAAGATTTAAAATTATGAAATACATTTAATGGCTATTATATATATGTTTGTGTTATTACTTCTACGACATTGACATGACATTTCATTACTTGTCATATGGAAGACGTTTTATTTTATCCAAGTGGCCCGCCACTTGACTTCGATCCCTATAATTAGGGATACATTGTCAAAGACTTGCTAGCATTCCCTTATTCCCGTCTTTATTAGTTTCAGCTTATTATAATTATAATAACTTTTATACAATTGTTACATTCAAGGGAAACAAATAAACATAGCCTCGGTTTTTCACATAGATAAAAATGTTATGGTTATTGCAAGATTCTATCATGATGACAACAATATTGATGTTCTTAGATCATTTGTTCCTGCACTTACATTAATATTATTTATAATTTTTAATTTACTAGTTTACTTCTCAAAATGATTTGTTTAAAAGCTTTCTTCTTATTAATGATGTTGTGTTGTTGTTTTTTGTAATATAAACGGGACGGCGGGAATCACATACGTTTATATTAGATATATGAACTAAACCAAATTTAACACATAAGACATACTCTTTGGGCACTGGGGGCCGAAAGGGTCATTTGTTTCTATATGAGCTATACAAAAATATATTTACTATAAGTATATGCCTATGGCCCGGTGACCTTTAATTAATTTGTTATCTTCTTTCAGGTATAAAAATAATATTTTATAAATTGGCTACATGCTGGATGGATGGATATAGACAAAATATACAACACTGTCCTGGATATATTAAAATGCGATATTATTATGGAATTAAAACTCTAAATCATTTGCTTTGTGGCTCGTGCGATATTTAATTTCTTGTATGTAACCTTTGTAAAAATTAACTTGCAATATCTTTAAACAGAAATATTAAGTTACACATGAATTAAACTTAAGTCGGAACTCATGAACTTGGCTTTTGGGATGCATACCGGTTCCTAAATGTAAATTATTCTCAAACGTATCGTATCGTATTACACAGGTCTACAAATTTTCATTCTTTGAAAACTGCAGGCATGAAAATAGGTGTTTCTTACACAACTTTTCATGCTGATTCCAAATATGTAATGCACATTTTTGTATCACGTCATGATTTTGTGCACTTTGAAATTGTGTAAATTATATATTAAATATATATTATTTATACATTATAATATAGGAAAAAGTCAATAAACCAGCAACAAAATATACGATGGATAATAAACTTCAATCATACAGAAAACTATTAGAAGTTTAATGATTATAAACCAAAGGGCAATATTAAAAGCAGACTTACATTTATTAATTATCTATCACTCTGTGAATGGTCTTATCAGTGATTTTCGTTTATGAGCAGCAGCAAGGTTTATGAAGATTCAATGAACAGCAATAGTCGGCCAACATATTCACATTCCATCTACCTTGGTATCGACTCTCCATTGCACAAATGTACTGATGGAACCTTTCACCCTGCTCTTCACTGTATACACCAAGACATGCAAGAAAGTAATTGATTTGGGAGTCCACAAAGTACAACTTGACATTCATGCGGCAACCCAAAGTCCGAAATTTTGCGACCATGTTCTTAACAAGACTTTTGTAACTGTCTGTCTTGAAGTTATCTAAGAAATATTTGACAAAATCTTTAAAAACATTCCAGGCTTCTAGTTAAACTGTGGCTAATTTAGATGTAAACTCTCATCTTTAATTTACTTCTCGGATCTGCGGTCCAACAAAGATACCTGAAGACAATCTAGATATATACGACCATCTAGATATATAAGACCATCTAGATATATAAGACCATCTAGATATATAAGACCATCTAGATATACAAGAACATATAGATATATAAGACCATCTAGATATATAAGACCATCTAGATATATAAGACCATCTAGATATATAAGACAATCTAGATATATAAGACCATCTAGATATATAAGACCATCTAGATATATAAGACCATCTAGATATATAAGACCATCTAGATATATAAGACCATCTAGATATATAAGACCATCTAGATATATAAGACAATCTAGATATATAAGACCATCTAGATATATAAGACCATCTAGATATATAAGACCATCTAGATATATAAGATCATCTAGATATATAAGACCATTTAGATATATAAGATAATTTTGTATATTGATTTGATAACCGCACACATTTTCAGCTTAGACGGGGTTCAAAAATTGATGAAAAATTGGATTTAATTTTATCCCCCCCCCCTTATAACACAATATCAATAGGTCAAAGCGATTAATAAAACTACTCTGATTACATGAGGAAATAATAAAATGGGATTTAACTGCAGAAGTGAGAAAAACATTTGTGGTTTTGTTTTGTAAATCGTAGCCTAATCGTTAGGATTGATTTCAAATAATCATTTATTCAAATACGTGAGAAATCAAGTATGCAAATATCAAATATTCAGCAAGATAAATTTATAACAATTTACTAAACTAGTGAAATGACGCTAGTAAAATGATTATATGTTCCTGTGTAGTTTAAATAACAAACACTACATTTCTTATGAACATTTGTTTTAAAATAATCAACATGTAATACATATTATCAATACTATTGAAATGACGCCAGTAACCAAATAAAGAGGTCCGGCTACTAGCGTCCGGCAGGTCAGCTTTATGTGAAGATCTCAGTTAGTATAAACCACTTTGAATTAAACTTATTTTATATTTGAGATGAACGATTAAATGACTTTTTTGAAATTTATACCTGCCAAAAATTATTTATAGGACACGAGTTTTATACACAGCAGTTCTATTGACTTATCTGCCAATTTATGAGTGCACTTTTCAGGTTTATGTATCTGCTCGTTTAAATCACTTTGATTAGACGTTATATCAGAAATAACAACTTTACAATTGCAAATAAACAAGGGAAAGTCTTATCTTCTGCTGTAAATAAATTGACACATTAAAAACGATGTGACGTCAAACTCAAGTCTATTTCCTACAAGAAAGACTGAAATGAGTGGTGATTTAAACATTTTGTCTCCTTTAATATGACGATGTAAGTTACTATACTCATTAGATCTTTCATGCTTAGGTCTTGGTGACAAACTGACGTTATACGATGCAGTGTTATGCTATCAATTCATGCTTAGGTCTTGGTGACAAACTGACGTTATACGATGTAGTGTTATGCTATCAATTCATGCTTAGGTCTTGGTGACAAACTGACGTTATACGATGCAGTGTTATGCTATCAATTCATGCTTAGGTCTTGGTGACAAACTGACGTTATACGATGCAGTGTTATGCTATCAATTCATGCTTAGGTCTTGGTGACAAACTGACGTTATACGATGCAGTGTTGTGCTATCAATTCACCAATATACATTTCTTACATCCTTCCAACAAGTCTTGTTATATTATGCAATGTTGTGCTATCAATTCACCAGTAAAAATTTCTTACATACTTCCAACAAGTATTGTTATACGTTGCAGTGTTATGCTATCAATTCACCAGTAAACATTTCTCGCATCTTTCCAAGCCTTGTTATTAAACCACACAACCCATGTGAACAATTAAATTAGTCTTCAGCCAGGTTCATGTTTGTGTTATTGTGCTCTCATTAGGTACACGCTACTTGCTTCTCAAATAGTATACTTGTTAATTTCTTTGATATGTTTTTATGTATTTAATTCTTTAAAAAATGTATCGGGAAAAGCATTGAAAAAGTGAATTTAAAAATTATTTATTATTATTGATTTTTGGTAGAAATTTATGACAAAATTTTTTTAATAATTTTTTTTTCCATTATTCTTTTTGATTCGAATCCCTTGCTAAATAACAGCCCTAAATTTCAATCCATCAGGCATTATAAAGTTGTTTTTTTTGTTAATTTCAATTAATGTTTTTGTATTTTTTTTATCAGAAGTGCATTATAATTGTATCTCCCATCAGCGCAGCACCCCTAAGAAACACCAATGATTTATTTGATATGAAGTTTTACTCAAGCCAATATAGCTACCCACAATGCTAATGATTTATTTGATATGAAGTTTTACTCAAGCCAATATAGCTACTCACAATACTAATGAGAATATATTAAATTATGTTTTTATTTTTATATTTGTGTAGAAATAAAATGGGGGGAGGGGTGGGTGGGTATAATCGTGATAAGAATCGAAATCCATCAATTGATAAATCTCGAAGTTCCACACATTCTTGTGGTGGAATGCCCACACTTTTGAAAACGTGCAGTATGTGTGTGTGTCCGTCTGTGTATATGTTTGTGTGTGTTGGAGCACTAAAGATTGAGCACCCTTTCAGTTAGGTGAACGGAAATTCATAAATAAGTAATAGATCCTGTGTGTAGGTTTCACACCAGTGCCGCACCACAAAGCACCGACACTGATGTTTTTAATATGGAATTGTTTTGAAAAAATGATTTAATAAGATCAATGAGAAAGTCTTTTCTTTTAACAAAATAAAATTTAATTTAAATTCAACGAGATATATTATTAATAACGAACGTTTTCTATTTGTTTCATTGTATGTTACATTAACTTTATTAGTATATGTGTTACATTAACTTTATTCGTAAATGTGTTACATTAACTTTAATATTATATAATATGTGTTACATTAACTTTATTAGTATATGTGTTACATTAATTTTAATAGTATATGTGTTACATTAACTCTATTAGTATATGGGTTACATTAACTTTATTAGTATATGTGTTACATTAACTTTAACAGTATATGTGTTACATTAACTTTACTAGTATATGTGTTACATTAACTTTATTAGTATATGTGTTACATTAACTGTATTAGTATATGTGTCACATTAACTTTATTAGTATATGTGTTACATTAACTTTATTAGTATATGTGTGACATTAACTTTATTAGTATATGCATAAAATTAGAAAAAAAATAATGACTTTAATAAATCTTATTTATTTAAATACTTGTGACTATAAAAAAAATTACAACGACTTTTAATAATATGTAAGTCTAATTGCAAGTCGTTGCTGTCGTTATAAACTAGAAGAAAAAATGATATTCTTTCTTATCCTAGTGGCATGCAACTTAACTTCGATCCCTAGAATTATAGATAATCTGTCAATAAAAGGCTGTCATACTTCTAGCCCTTAAACTGGACATTTCAATCCCAGACCGAGGACTGGATGTTAGCTGGCTCATATCACACTATGACTTGTTACGAGGGCTAGACTAGGTGACCACCAAATAACGAGATCTGGCGAGGGCTATGGGAAATATAAATAAAGGGAGAGGGGAGAGCTAATGTAGTCATAATTTGGCTGCTACAATAACATGTATCCTTTTCAATGTGTGTCTGAAACAAAGTGGTCACTTAGAAAAGAAAATATATTATTGTTTTCATGAATTGTTTTTCCTTGATCACATGAAGTGTTTATTTATTGTGTTTATATTTGTAGAAATCGAATATGGGGTGAAAAAAAAGGAAGACACAAATGTTGGTAGCAGTGACAACAATAAACTTCTCTCATCGCCCTCAGCCGGCGTCACTCTGTCAGAAGTAACGTTTATTTGTTAACATTTGTACGTGCATTTTTAGCAATAAAGATGACATTTAGATTTTTATACATCAAAAATATGTTACATAAAGTATAAATAGTAGGGCTGCGGAAATAAACGATACATTTCTCGATAAATCGTTAACTATGTTATCGATTAAATATCGATTACAATAATTTAATCGATAAAAATTCGATTAAAATTAAAGAAAATATGTGAAATATTATTTTTCAATTTATTAAAAAATAATTAATTATTAATAATAATTTATATATATTTTTAACGTACAAAAATGGTCTAAGGGGCCGGGCCGTCCATAAGTAAGTCACGCTCCAGAGGGGGAATGGGGTGTAAGAAAGTGTGACAGTTTGTGACGGGGGGAGGGGTGTTCGAGATTTGTGACTGTTTGTGACAGTGGGAGTTAAAAATAGTTAAAAAAATAATATGACGTAGTTTATGGATGGCCCCTAATGAGAGCTTCAGCATATTTAAATTTAAGAATATAAACAACAAGTTGAGCAAACATTTTGTTTTTAAGCGAATATTGAAAGAATATCTTTGGTTGATCTTCTCTTAGTGTGTGAATATTGGACAATAGACAAATAAGTAAGGAAAACATTGCATACAGTAGACATGTGGTTTATAAGAAGCTTTATGACTGTCATTAACGGAAAAGAAAAGAAATACTGGGCTATTATATACAGCAAGTGCCCCAAGATCAATCATAATAACTATAACGAAATGAAAAATGAAATTATATCATGGTATCTAAGAAATATTGAATAGGAAGCGTATCTTTATGTTGAAAAGGGAAACAGATGAAGAAAGAAAACAACATACGTGGAGAGCCTGACCGAATGGTAAACAAACAAAAGTGTAAGCAATAACGTCTTTCTTGAAACAGATAACAAGAGAGGAAATTGAAGGTCATGTCAGCCGATGTCTTTCCAAACCTTGCACCTCATGATAATGAAGAATATATTATTCCACTCTGTAAAACAAAGACAAACATTTTTAATGACGTAATTTTATTATATTAGACGTGCATTAAAAAATATTTTAGCAGCGCCGCACGATACAGCACCGATGTTAATGTAATTTTAAAGAAAATTAATGTGATATATTTATAAAAAGTATATTTGTTTCCTCAAAACTATTTGAAAGGGTCATTAAAAGTTATATGAAACAATTTAATCGTAAGCTGTGTCACCACATTATAATATTTTATATTGTAAATGAATATTTTGGAAAATTAATTATTTATGTAAAGAAATCATATTTTTAATTTTGCATTTATTTACATTTAATGAAAACTAGGAAACTAAATATTCCTTTTTAAAAGTAATTCTTTTCATATAAGTTTTTTTGCAATGGTGTAAGGCAGCCAAATATCCTTTACAAGTGCAGGCCACTTGATATCGATCTCTATAATTAGAGATACAATTAAAATGTTAATAAAATGATTCGTACTTGATACAATTTTAGTTTCTTTTAAAAAAAAAGATCGTCATAGTTCATAACTCTGATAATTTGAAATGTTAGTTAAAATAAATATATAAATAATATGATAGCCCAAGTCACTCACTCACTCATTGGGTGTATGTGTAACGCTATAACGTCATTTTTTAGCTTATATTTTAATACAAGGTGTGCATCGGAAGGCGCGCAAAAAGATGTTCAAAATAGTTATAAATTTAACACACGCTGTAAAAAAATATTATATGACTTATTGTTTTAGCTTATATTTTGATTTTGCAAAACGGAACGATGTAAAAATAGGATTTGACGATTTATAATTATAAAATACTTTGTGTACATTTCAGCTATTTTAATTTTTCGTATTTATCAAACAAGGATAAGTTACTTGGGCTTTTGACAAAAAAAAGTAGGGGGCCTTAAGCGCCCTACAGCCACATTGAGCGGCGTAGGCGCCCTACAACTCCTATTATAAAATACTCTGTGTATATTTGAGTAAGTTTAATATTAAGTATTTATCAAACAAGTTGGGCTTTTGAAAAAAATTTGTCGCCGTAGTCGCCCTAAAAAACATTGGGTGCCGTAGGCGCCACGGCGCCTCAGCGCAGCCTAGTTATTATATAATTTTCTATGTATGTTCGTTCGTAACGCTCTGTAATCAGCCAATAAAAGATTTTAGAATGTTTGTATTTCTAAATTAGAATTAATTGCTTTATGTATAATTACTAATTTACTCTTGGGTCTTCTATCCTCTAGTGTTTCAAGGTTTAATGATTTAACTAATGGTGTTATTCTAGTCAGTTAAGAATATTATCCAGTAATGAATCTGGCAGCTCTTTTTTGGATTTGTTCTAGTTTATCATAGTTTTCTTTGGTGGATTGGTCCCATACAGAAGATGCATATTCTAGTACAGGTCACACCAAAGTGAGATAGCATTTTAGTTTTATATCTTTATTACATTTTTAAAGGTTTCTTTTTATAAAGGCTTAGGTTTTATTTGATTTTTTAAATAACGTCATTCACATGGTGATTTCATGATAATTTCTCATTTAATATGAATACTAAGTATTTTGCATCTTTAGTTTGGGTTAGTTCCTTTTCATGAATGTAATATTTTGAATTTATTTATTTCTTTTTCTTTGTTACTCTTAACAGTTGACACTTTTCTGGGTGGAAACTCGTTTTCCAGTTAGTTTCCCATTTTATCAATTCATCTAGGTCTTTTTGTAAAATTGTGCTATCTTGTTCTGATTTAATTAATCTATAGATTATACAATCATCAGCAAATAACCTAACTTTTTTTCCTGTTGAGATGTTGTTGGGTAAATCATTTATATAAATTAAAAAGAGTAAGGGACCTAGCACAGTTCCTTGTGGAACTCCTGAGTTAACCTTCATTTAATCTGGTGCAGATTTAGTTCCATTAATTATTACAGTTTGCTTCCTGCCCAAAAGGAAGTCTTGGATCCAGTGATGTAAGGAACATGAGATTCCAAAGTAGTTAAATTTTTAAAGTAAACTAATGTGGTGAACTTTGTCAAATGCTTTTGAGAAGTCTAGTAATATTGTATATATTTGATAATTTTGTCTAGGCATATAAATATTGTTAAAATATTACACTTAAGAAAACTGTGACTATGGTTTGTAAACAAAACGTAAGGTAGATTAACATTTAACATAAACGTATACATCTGGAGAGAGATTAAAGCAAATAGATTTTTCGAACGGATGGATAAAATACAAATACATAAAGAAAACAGTGTAAAGATATAACTATTAATTATTTAATTTCTTTAAAAAAAGATATACGTAGTCTTGTTAGAGGCGCAACAAATAAACCGGTTCATCACATTTAGTTGACAACAAAAACAAAAAGAAAGAACACACACACACTCACTGATTCACACACAACAAAAAAAAAGAACACAAACACACTCACTGATTCACACATGTGCACACGCATTCTTGTACACACATACAGCAGGATATTAACATTAAAAAATCACATTAAAATAACCATGGCTCTTTTTACATTGTTTCCTTTTTACAAATTAATATGATTTACTTATACAAACATACAGCGGGATATTAATATTAAAAAATCACATTAAAATAATCACTGCTCTTTTTACTTTGTTTCCTTTTTACAAATTTATATGAGCTCAAACTATTACGTCAAGTCAAATATTTTATGGTGAGAAACGTGTTCTTGTTAATCTCGACACCAAAATGATTATTATTTTTACGTTTTAATTTTCAATAATTTATTTTATTATCGTGAGTTACCCCGCATAGGGGCTTCACACTGACTGACTGACGGACGCGCTTAGGCGCAATATATATATATATATAGGGATAACCAGTGCTGCCAACGACTGTTTTGGGAAAAACCTAGCCAACAAGTCAAAAAAAAACTAGATCCGAAAGAAAAAACCTAGACACGCTAAAAATAAACAAATATGACGTCACAAAGCTCCGCCCTCCTCACAAAACCTAATTTTAAAAAAAGACGCATTTCCTACTTAAATTAAAAATTTACCATGTTTCTAATCAATTTTTACGTTATTATTAAGTATCGATTTAGTGTAAGACTGCATTCTAATATAGTAACTAGCGCGGAGCCATTTAATACGTCATTAAATAAATTTGTTGCAAGCAATCAAATAATTAAGTGGAGCTTTCATTTAAAATTGTGCATTTTTGATGTGACGTCACAGTTCTTAAACACCTCCCTCCCCATTGTGACACATCTCACTTAAGTGTGACACCTCCCCCCCTCCTTTTAGATGCAAGTAATCATTTATGGACGGCCATTAAGATATGCTGTACATAACTATTTGTAAAATATACTTACATCTGCATGTATTCATCACTTATGTAAACTTTCCTATAAATCTTATTGGCAATCTTTTCAGCATTCTTTGCATCATTCTCGTTTCATCTAATTAAAGAAGCTACTTTTATACAGGATATTATTGAGTCCTACTTTTATCCATTGTTTATTTCTAGTCTTGTATTTTTATTTGCGTTGTAAATGTTGATAGAGTTTTGGTTTTCCTCATTTGATCAGGTAACCCACTCTACTTCCAAAGCCCGGACGGAAAGAACGAGAAATTGTATATGAGTTTGTTGTTGCATACGGAGTAGGAAAAGTGTTTTTATAACTTTGTTTATCTGAGGGTTGCATTAAATTACCTTTGGTTTATATCTTGAATACTTGAAAGAATATGCTCTCAACGCAGGCAGAAGAAAATGGCAGAGCTGTTAGTTTGTGATGAAGTGTAATAAAATTGAATATTTTGGCTCATTTCATTGGTTTTATCTCGTACCAGATGGTTCTGGTACCGCAGCAGTGCCATCTTTAGAATTCAGTGAGGTAGAGCTATTGCTATATATAATATATATTATAATATTTTATATAACATTACAGAGAGAGTGAAAAAGCTGTTGCCATCGATTGCCTAATTTGTTTAGGACATTAATTGCGCATATTAATTTTTTTATCTGAAATATCGTTTATTTAGTTTTAAAAAATAAAAACCTAGATTATATCTATTTTGGAAATAAAAAAACCTAGAAACATAGACAAGGTAAAAAAAAACTAGATCTAGGTTGAAATACCTAGCACTGGCAGCATTGGTTAGTATTACAATTATTATATTTAAATTCTTCATAGAATTGTTGGTAAACAGACACTGGAAAAATGTGGTTTGTTTTTGACGTGTTTTAGTCTCTATTGATACGATTTTATGGTTTGTTTGTGTAGAATAGAATTATGAACAATAATAAGCGTATAGAAGTGAGGCTTTTGTATTATATCAATATTGTCATAAGTAGAGTCTATCTATAAAAATGTATTTCTTTTATGAAATATACGACTCAAAACACTATAAACAAAAAGTATTGGTTCAGTAGATTATCATTTTTTTATAGATCGTTTAATTTGAGAAAAGTAGACGTGAAACCCATCACTGTGTTATTATTATCACAAAGTTAATTATTTTACTCAGTCAAATTATTCATAAAGGAAAGTGAAATTAAGAATGCCACGTAGGCACGTTGAAAACATTGGTTATTTACATGTTTTAGCAATTTTTTTAAGTAATGTAAATGGATTATTTATCAGCAATACTATAAACAAAAAAGATTAGAGATGAATGTGAAATGTTTAAAATGAATCTAATAAATTTGCTGCGCAAATTTAACGGCCGGGTCAAGATAATTGTAAAAAAAAAGTTAATTTTTGCTATGGTGTTTTATTTGGAAACAATGAATACTGAGGTAAGGAGAATCGTACAATTTTTATTGACATTGTGTCCCCTTGTTTAAGGGATCGAGGTCAAGTGGCATGCCACTTATAAAAGATAGATTACATCTCATACATTCTAATGGTAACTGAACTACACGCCTATATCACAAATATACTGTTTTATAACATTGAGTAAATTTATTAATTTTATCGTTTTTTTAATTTAAAATGACCTCAAAATAAATAATTACTATTTTCTTTTATTTATATATTTATAACATTTTTTAACACATTTAATTTTTAAAAATGTAACGCAAGTTTGTAACACTTGGTGTAATAGAAGTCTTAGTGTCAAATATATTTGTATAAAACCTTACAAAAATTAAATCCTTTAAGTGTCGCCAACTAAGATTGCTCAATTACAATGTAACAATTACCTATTCAGTACGGGTGCTTTTTGGTGTGGCGCTGACAGGAAATTGACTTTTATTGCACGTTCCATAAGATAATAAAAAAGTTGTCTTACTAAAAAGTTTTAATCGTGCTTTTCACATACCAATAAATAAAGGTAAAAAAGGATTTCTAAAAACAACGTTTTTATAAGTGACATAAAAAGAAGAAAATAATTTATAACTTATAAGTTCACGTACTTTAAATTAATATGACTAAAAACGTGTGGCGCGTTTTTCGTATGAAAGTTAAATGGAGATCTATAAGTGAGAGAATGAGTGAACTGCATATGTAAAAAAGTGGGTGCCGCAGCACAACCTAGTCTATGATAAAAATACATTCTCAAATGTCATATTGGCATTTTAAAAAAAATCAGACTGAACTAACAGGTTTATAGAACTATCGTAGTCAATGGGAGAGTGCAGACTGAAGACAACTGTGTTAATAACTAGGAGATGTCAGACTGAAGACAACTGTGTTAATAACTAGGAGATGTCAGACTGAAGACAACTGTGTTAATAACTAGGAGATGTCAGACTGAAGACATTGATATAACAACTGTGTTAATAACTAGGAGATGTCAGACTGAAGACATTGATATAAAAACTGTGTTAATAACTAAGAGATGTCAGACTGAAGACATTGATATAACAACTGTGTTAATAACTAAGAGATGTCAGACTGAAGACATTGATATAACAACTGTGTTAATAACTAAGAGATGTAAGACTGAAGACATTGATATAACAACTGTGTTAATAACTAAGAGATGTCAGACTGAAGACATTGATATAAAAACTGTGTTAATAACTAGGAGATGTCAGACTGAAGACATTGATATAAGAATTGTGTTAATAACTAGGAGATGTCAGACTGAAGACATTGATATAAGAACTGTGTTAATAACTAGGAGATGTCAGACTGAAGACATTGCTATAACAACTGTGTTAATAACTAGGAGATGTCAGACTGAAGACATTGATATAAGAACTGTGTTAATAACTAGGAGATGTCAGACTGAAGACATTGATATAACAACTGTGTTAATAACTAGGAGATGTCAGACTGAAGACATTGATATAAAAACTGTGCTAATAACTAGGAGATGTTAGACTGAAGACATTTATATAAGAACTGTGTTAATAACTAGGAGATGTCAGACTGAAGACATTGATATAAAAACTGTGTTAATAACTAGGAGATGTCAGACTGAAGACATTTATATAAGAACTGTGTTAATAACTAGGAGATGTCAGACTGAAGACATTGATACAACAACTGAAATATGGAGGAAGATTGAACAATCTATTAAAATTATTATTGACAGGAACAAATACACAGCACAAACAATTTTTGGAAGGAGCACAATAATAAACACATTTGTCATCCCCAAAACAATATATACAGGAACAATATGGGAACCCCCACCAGCAATTTTAAAAGAAATTAACTCACACATAACGTAATACATATTTCAAAGAACAATTAACAATATTAAACATGCAACACTAATACAATCTAAGATAAATGGAGGAATAAACTTGCAAGACATACAAACCAAAATACAAGCACTCAGAATAAAATTCATAGGACACGCCATTAGGAAAAAATCAGAAAATACATTCACTCATTATTACTTAGGGATCAGATTAGGATATTTAACAGCAATAGATAACAGCACTGCACATTATATTGGAAAAAAACAATCACAATTTCATACAGCATGCATCAAAGCAATAAAAGGCAATGAAGAAGTGTTACACAAAACTACCAAAGAAATATATACACATTTAATAAAAAAACAAGCAACACCTCTGAACAATAGAATTAAATGGACACAAGTTTATGGAATTACAAACACTGAGGACACATTTAAAAATAATCATATTAGAGAAATACCCAATCAAGAAAAAGAAATAACATACAGACTAATATACAATACAACACCAGTCTCAGCAAGACAATATAAAGACAGAGGGGCAAGAATAGGCTTTCCACTCTGCAGGTCAGGGGCTGATGAGACTCAACAACATTTGTATCTCACATTCAATACAATTTTACAAACTAAATCCACACTTCAACAATTCACACAAGCAGGCACATTACACAATGTAGATATAGACAAAGCAATAACACTAAACATAATATCAGACTCTATAAACAAGAAACAACAAACTATAAGCTTAAGGATACTTTCACAATACAGAAAACACATATGGCATCACAGACTGAAGGCATTTTTCAACAATCACAACTAAACCAACATAACACTAGAACACATTTTTAGACAAACAATACAGAAAATGATTGAAAATTTACAACATAATAATTGAATTTGAATAAAAAGGTATGATGTTCATGTTATTTGTTTCTATCAGAAGTGCTTCAATTATAGAAACATGTTTTGTCATTTAAATTCATGTTACTTTTTGTATAGTTTTGATTCTAGAAAGTTTTGTATAATTTTGAATAAGTTATGTTGTATCATGATGTACATTATTTATTGATATACATTGATACTGTTTCACCTTGATGTGACATGAATCTCTGAGGACAAACACCGACCTAACATTAGAACAGATTTTTAGACAAACAAATTAAAAGAGAATAATAGAAATGTTAAGAATAGTGTATGATGTTCAAGTTAGTTGTTTCTATGAAAAATGTTTGGAAATTTAAATTCATATTACTATTTGCATAATTTTGATTCGATGTAAAGGATTACATTATGAGATTTAGGAAAAATTATGTTGTATCATAATGTACATTATTTTATTAATATACATGGATACTGTGTATCTTTAATGTAAAATGAGTTTCTGTGAGCAATAAAAAAAAATTTAAGTCCTAATAATGTAAGTGTCAAGTCACTTAACTTCGATCCCTTCAACTTCAATTAGGGATACAATGTCAATGGATGTCAAGTATTCTCCTACTCAACTTTTTACAATGATTCCAAATAAACAAAATCATGGATCTATTTATCAAAAGTAATAATACACACAACAAATAGATGAATACTAACTATAATTCTCAAACATTAAGGACTCACTTAGACAAATGAATTTATATTTCAATAAATATATTATAATCCAATCAAATTAGAATAACTATAGTTAAAAATATGGAGAACAACACTAGGAAAACATTATCAACTGAACTGCGGTATCAATATGTGTATTTTATCTTATCTTATCTTATCTGTTTACAGACGCTCCTTCTATACAGAAGATTATTTTGTAAGAAAATATCAATATTGTTATCCTGCATAAACTAACATGATAAATGCTGTATCAACATTACCTAAAATTAATAGATTTTATGTAAGTGTGTAAGCAAAATACATATTATGTAATTGTTGTTTTTATTCTAAAAAAATTTTAAAAAAGAAAACTGTAAAATCTAAAAATAGATTAAACCAGGGAAACGAGTTTGTTGTGATTATACTCAGTGTATAGCGGGGTTCAATGTTGTTGTCATTATACTCAGTGTATAGCGGGGGTTCAAACTTACGTGATCCATGACCTTTTGACCCCGGACGAAGCACCCGTGTCGATTCACAATGGTCACATTAATTTCTTTGTATTTTTTTTTAATCCATGACATGATGACTGACAACCAGGCAACATTAAATGAGAATTTAAGATTGGGACAAATGTCACATGTCCTTGTGCTAAGTCAAGTCGTTGATGTGTGTGTATGTTTGTAATGCTAGTTCCTAACGTTCCTGCAGCTCACAAGGACTCTATCGCCGGCGTAACTGATAAAACTAGAGATTAGCTATTAATAGTTTAGTTAATGTTTTATTTACTAATTCGAAAGTTAGCTAGAAATAGTTAAGTGTATGTTTTATTTACCTACCACAAGATTAGCTAGTAATAGTTTAGTTTATGTTTTATTTACCCATCCCAAGAATTAGCTAGTAATAATTTAGTTTATGTTTTATTTACCCATCACAAGATTAGCTAGTAATAGTTTAGTTTATGTTTTTATTTACCCATCATTAAGATTAGCTGGTAATAGTTTAGTTTATGTTTTATTTACCCATCCCAAGATTAGCTAGTAATAGTTTAGTTTATGTTTTATTTACCCATCCCAAGATTAGCTGGTAATAGTTTAGTTTATGTTTTATTTACCCATCCCAAGATTAGCTAGTAATAGTTTAGTTTATGTTTTATTTACACATTTAAAATTGTTTTATATGTCTATGTAGCTTTAATTAACATTTAATTACATTTCGATATAGATCTACTTTAAATATACTTTTTTATATTGCACTTTAATTTTCTTAAAAATTGCGTTAACATCGGTGCTGTATCGTGCGGCGCTGACAAGAAATATTATTTTAATGCATCTCTAATATGATAACATGACGTCATTAAAAAATTATTTGTATTGCTTCTACAAACTGTAAAAATATATACTTTATTTATATGATTATTATGAGGTGCAAGGTTTGGAAAGACATTGGCTAACATGACATTCCATTTATTTCTGTTGTTATCTGTTTCAAGGAAAACATTATTGTTTACACTTTTGTTTGTTCATCATTCAGTCAGACTCTCCAGGTATGTTGTTTTCTGTCTTCATCTGTCTCCCCTACAATATATTATCTTTCAGCATGAAGATACGCTTCCTATTCAACATTTCTTATATACCATGATATAATTTCATTTTTCCTTTCCCTATAGTATATATGATGGATCTTGGGGCACATGTTGTTCTTAGCAACTCAGTATTTGTTTTCTTTTCCTTTCATGTCAGAGTCATAAAGCTTCTTAAAAACCACATTTCTACTGCATTCAATGTTTTCCTTGGTTCTTTGTCTAATATCAAACATGCACCCGTTAGGATGAGATCATACCAAAGATATCGTTTCAATATACGCATTTTGTTGTTATTTTTTTCTGGCACTGCACATTCATAGGAAACTGTGTTTAGTTATTGCGTTTCTTCTTTTTTATTTTCTTTGTTCCATCTATCTTTCTATGTTATTGTAAATACTAGAGATTAAACTCAATTGACTTGCTGTTTTTTGGCAGATGTTTAAAAAAGATGAAGAAAAAGAAGAATATCTTAGATAAAGCGTGAAACAATTTGTATATATACTTTACCTACCATTTTTAATTTTTCAAAAATCTAAATGTCCTACTTATTGCCAAAAATTTACCTACAAATGTTAAAAAATAAACTCTACGTCTGACAGAGGGACGGCTGAGGTCGATGAGAGAAAGTTTATTGTTCCAACTGCTACCAACTTTTTTGTATTTTTTAAAACTTAATATTCGATCCCTACAAATATAAACACAATAAATAAACAATTCATGCAATCAATGAAAAAAAAACCCCAAATAAAGCATTAGTTTTTTTTCGTTTAATCTTATTCACTGAATTGAATCTATTGAAATAGGAACCTTTAATCATATCGGAAGAAACCAACGAAAGTTACATTATCAAAAAACGACGTAAAATTGTCAGTGCAGGTAAAATAGTGCACCGGTCGCTGGTGCAATGGATCAAATTCCTGCCGCTCCGCCATACTAAAAAGTTTGAGAAGCACTGCGTTATTAGGCGATGTGTAGCTATTTTGTATGATGTATGTATATTGTGATATGTGGATGTTTGGTATAATGTATGCATACAGAAGCGTAACCTGATTTTATGCACCCTTGGATAATATGGAAAATACTAAATTGTACAGAATACATTGATTATTGAAGGATTAGCCCTCGGCACCCTTGGCGGGAGGGGGTCTGGGGGTGCAGCGTGGAGCGCATTAAAGGGGAACCTGGATGTAGTTAAAGATTTATCATGGAGATCTGCGAAAACTTGAACTGGGCACGTGACACTAATCTGTCCACGTACTCTCCAAGCATAAAACGTAAATAATTAGAAGCCTTGGAAATAAGTGATTAGATGCAAACAAAAATGGTTGTGTAACTTATAATAAAATATCAATGGGTTGCACAAATATTGATAATTGTTACATCTCTTTATTTAAATCATAATCCGTCTATATAATGAATTTACGATTGATGAATTTAGGTAATATGTCAAGATATTTATCCTCTAAAGTAATACATTAAACAATGTAATAGTTATGACTATGATATAAAGCTTTGTATCTAGTTAAATTTTATGCACTCATTACAGGCGGCTAATGACGTCATCTAGACACTAGTAAAAAATATTTTTTTCGTATTAAACTAACATTGGAAAATATGAATTTAAAGACATAATTAATTTATTTCCAAGGTAATAACTTCCAAAAAGCACTCGTATATTTTAAATTGTGTATACGTTATCCTTATTTTTAATTTTCTAGTGAAAAAACACGAATTTAAACTGGATAAAACAAACATTTAAACCCCGGATAACTTATTGATGTGTCCTTCTTAAACATTTTATAATTTACAAAAAGAAACTGTTCATGTTTATTTGGATTAGATTATCTGATGTTATAAATAACACATCAATATTTCTTTTCTAAACTATAGAATGCAGATACGTAATATAAACTTTATTGAAATAATTTTTTAAATGCATAAATGTAGAGCTCTATTTACAGGAAGACCTTTGAGAAGTTATTTTTATTTATAGTTAAGACAAACTTTCGATGAATCTGAGAGATGTATTAATTAGTTCGCGAGTCAGTATGCATTTTAAAAAAATGAAAGACTGACCGGGAAAAACCCGTGAGCCGTCAGTTTGCCACCTAAATCCTAATGCAGAAGGCGTGTCTTATAATGTTGTTAAAATACGTTTTTATTAATATAAATTCATTTCAGGTTGAAGTAAGTTTGTATATTTACTGTAAAAAAAATGTTGGTTACCTATTTTATGAAATGGAGGATATAGCTCAGTGGACTTAGCAAAATTAACGTGTAAGACTTGGTAAACATGAACAACAAAGGTATATAATTGTAATATAACAAATCCTTAAACTTTATAAACTATTGGAATGTTTTAGTGTGTAACAACGTGATTAAGTGTTACGAAAAAACATCTTAAAAATGTAATTTAATAATTGTAAAATTGACTTTATAAAAACTTTCAACGGAAAACGCCGAATATTAATCTATCTTATTTATTGATTGATTTAAAGGATTTTATACACAAAACATGAACTCCTGTTAACAGGATGATTTTAAACACGTCAGAATCATATTCCTAGGACCGGTTAGCTTTACAGTTGAGAGGTTGGTAACTCTAGATACTTCTCTCTTTGATCAGAAAACGTTAACTATGTTTACTATAATTGTTAGTAAATATTCGTTACTATAATTAGTCAGCAATATTCAGCTGGTCATAATAAATGAAAGGATTACCAAGATTTATTTTCGCTCTTTTACTCAACGGATTGTTTGATTTTGGCCAACCGTGAACGATTTTGTTTAGCTGTGATTTAAAAAAAATAAATAAAGCCAGACGGAATTACGAGACTTACCATCTTATATAGACTCGATTCCCCCGATTATCACATCACCCCTCCAGCACACTACCACATAACAGTAACCGATCCTTATATAGACTCGATTCCCCCCGTTATCACATCACCCTCCTGCACACTACCACATAACAGTAACACATCCTTATATAGACTCGATTCCCCCCGTTATCACATCACCCCTCCAGCACGATGATTCATCTCCTTACTGTCATCATTCCCAGAACTGCCGTACTCACAAAGCTGGAGACAGATGCCCATGTTATAATCCAGGAGTCTATACAAAATGTGACCCTCTATAAACTTATAATTTTGCCCCCTAATATATAGAGTGACACATTGATAAGTATATTAAGGTGCACAGTTATAATTATATACAGGGGCACATTAATAAGAATGTAGAGGAGGGCATTTATAAGTATATAGAGGGCACATGTATAAATATATAGATGGGCACTTTAATAAGTCATATAGAGGAACACATTTATAAGTATATAGAGGGACACATTTATAAGTATATAAAAGGGGCGCCATTGTGATCCCTTGTAGTTTACTTTCTATTGGTAGGGGTAGGCTTTAATAACATCACCAAAACATTGGTGGCACTAACTCTAGCTTAGCCACTGTTAATATGTTTTTTTGCGAAAAGTGAAGCTACACATTTAGGTTAAATGTTTAGTCCAATCATTATGAGACTACTATTGGAATCATATAAAAAATTTTAAGGGCAGACAAATGAGCAAAATGTAATTTTAATATAAGATTTGGTAAGATGACGTATATCATTTGCATGTGTCACGGAGAAAATGTTTTTTTTTAAATTTAAACCATGCTGGTTAAAAACAATAAATTGCAAAAAATGTATATGTGCATCGGTCAGGCAAATGCTGATATTTTCTCAGGTGTGCCTCTCCCCCACCTCTCTCGTTTGTATAACAGCCGACGCCAGTCAGGGGTCAGCCAGTGTACGTCATACACATGAATGAAATATTTTGAAATGACGTCCACATATCTGTGGTGAACGCAACAAAATTCGCCCTTGACAGTTCAGTCTTCATGTGCATTACCCCACTACAATATATCTCCTTTATCTGCGCCGTTGTTGTCACACGAGAATTAATGACATATTGTGGCTCGATACTTAATGACATATTGTGGCTCGATACTTAATGACATATTGTGGCTCCAAGCATTTCAGCAATTCAAGGAATCCTTTTCCTCCTATTGTGCTAATTGGTCGGCCGTCTCGTGCGATGAAGGACGCAATACTCCGTTAAATCTCAATCGATCGTGCTTTGGTCAGTGATACTGCTTTTGTTAACAAACAAAAATTCTGATATTGGGTGGATCGGCAGTTGGTTTATAAATATCATTTTTATGAATAAGGGCCAGATGGCGTTTTATCGCGCTGGTATTGCCACCCTTCGCAGGCACAATTTCATTACAACGGTTGCATTTTACCGTGTCGCTATCAACTGGTTTGGCATGATTCCACACGGCCGACGTCTTATCTATCGTACACTTTAAGCAACATTTTAATTTTAACAACTTTAAAAACTGACAACTTTGGGTGTTTTATTACAATCAGTTTTGGGCTAGGCAAACTCGTGTTAATCTACTCAAGAAACTCAAGCGAATGCAAGGGGTGTTGGTTATTGGAGTAAAGGGAGGAGAAGGGGTAGATAAACAACATTGGCTAGTTTCAATCGGTAACCCAAATGTCGGTGTATGTCAAGGCAAAGTTAGTGTCAAAGCAGGGGTGTTTCTATGAACAAACACTGCCTCTTTCATTTCTAAGTAGTCCGTCCTTTTTTTATCAGATGAGTTTTGTTTTCCTTATACGATTCTTTTAAAGAACCAAAGCCTCTTTTGTATTTGCGATTTCTGTTTCACGTTGAGAGAACAAATATGTATCAAAATACATTGTAGTTTGTTGGGACTGTATTTTATTTCCCGTTACCAGATATTTCCCGTTGACAGATATTGCTCTTTAGATGTACTTCACATCATATATTTTAAACGCAAATTTTCATTTGATAAATTGTTTCGCGAGCCGCAAAAGTAAACACGAAAAGGCCGCATGGGAGCCAAAGTTTGGCCTCCGTTAATATAGACATGGAAGTCACATTTTCACGGGTACCCGGCGGATCTTTACTACCCGGTAAATCACACGGCGACGGGTACGTGTTGACATGCCTACTAGAGACGAGAGCTTTTTTAAATCCACGAGTATATCAGGTGCAAAAGACACCAAGCAATTCATTTGCATAGTACCCTAATTAAAGGGAGCGAAGAAAAGTAGCGTTCTACTTTAATATTTAGTAAAAATTTGCCTACAAATTCCGACAGTTGTGAAAATGGCTAAATCAGAATATCTATAACAGTAAATAATATGGAAATAGTAGTTTCCGTAATTTTAAATGAATGCAATTTTATAAGTATTTTTTAAAAAAAATATATAAATATCTAAGTATAAATTTAAGATAAATACAATATGAAATTTTAGTTATACAAATCGTTATAGGTATGTCCCAGTGACGTACTTTTTTTATACAATATGATAAGAGAACAAAAAATATAATAATATTGTCTCATTAATCTTTCTATCTAAGTTGTCTTATGCACAATATAATTAAATATATGAATACCGGTGCTTTGTAGTGCAGAGCAGTCAGGGAAATATAATTTTAATGCACGTCAGATGTTACAATACAAATACATTTTAATTCTATTTAATATGGTGTACATTTGTTGTGTCTAATTAACGCGTGTAATACCTTGTTGGTATTTTGTCTTGTATTAAAGTAAAGTACTACCTCTAAAACTGTCAAATACATATACAGTCGGACCTCGCTAAGTTGAGCTTCCCTAATTCGAAAACTTCCATATCTCGAATTCATTGTTAGGTCCCGCCAAATTCCATAAGACTAATATATTTTAGATCTCATTAACTCGAAAATTTTTGGCTTCCAACCTACTTAACGATCCCGAGACCATCGCGACTTAAATTTCATCAGTTTTTTTATCACGCTTCTATCACATTTAGTTCAAATTAGGGGACAGCCGAATATCCGGAATGCCGGGTATCTGGACCAAATATCGGGATTTTCCACACTATCCGGATTCAGCAAATACCTATTGCAGTTCGAAACAGTATCCGGATGTCAATATAGTAAAGTAATTTTAAAATTTAATTAGATTAAAATTAATTAGTATATAAACAAATATATAAAAAATATTAAAAAAGTATTTTAAAAATTTAATTGAATTAATATTAATTAGTTTATAAACAAATATATAAAAAGTATTAAAAAAGTTTGAAAAAAAATCAGTACATTTAAACAATAATTTTCTTCAACATCACAAAGTTCAACCTTAATTTTCTAACTAGTAACTATTTTATTTTACTCATGTCATTAAATTATTTTCATTGTTATAGCTGATACCTTAATTTTCTGTTACAAAATGATAATTTTATGTTAGAAAATAATACTTTTAAGTTAATTTGTAATTATCAGTTTATACTATATCTTTCTCAGTTATGCACCTAACTAAACATTTTATTTCACATTGTTATTGGTTCTGTTTAATAATTTTTTAAATATCTAAAACATAAACAGGGAAACAAAAAATGTTACCAGTTATGAATGACCCATGAGTTGCAAATTATAATATCATTGTAACCACGCAGATTTCAGGTATCTGAAAAACAGGAATAAATCTTTTTGTAACACACTATTTTTGCTATCTTATAGAATGTGCAATAAAAGTCAATATAAGTCAGCGCCGAACCACAAAGCACCGGAACTGAATACTTTGTTTTACACATTACTTGAGTCAACATTTAGAGGGTTTAATTTTTTAAAAGTTTTTATGAAAATATATTTAACAATAAGACTTCTATGACACCAAGTGCTAAAAACTTGCGTTACATATTTTGTATTCATTAAAATTGTTTAAAAAATAAAAGAGTTGTTATTTATTAGGAAATTATTTTAAATTTCAAAAACAATAAAATTAATATATTTACTATATATTATAAAATTGTATATTTCACATACGTACGTGCGCTCTACAAATGTTATTTGAAATAAATTATATCATATCCAAGTGGCACGCCACTTGACCTCAATACATAAAACTAGGGATACAGTGTCAATGAACATTATACGATTAACCTACCTTAAATTTTTCCTGTTTCCAATAAAAACATCATAGCAAAAATGAAATTTTTTAAACATTATCTTAATCCGGCCATTAAATTTACTTTCCTAGACTTTGAGATTTATTTTAAACATTTCACATCAATTTCAAATCTATTTTGTGTATAATATTGTAGGTAAAGAATCAATTTACATTATAAAATATGCTAAAACATGTAAATAACCGATTTTTAATGTGCTTACGAAACATTCTCGACTTGACTTTCATTTATAAATCATTTTACTGTATAAAATAGTTTGTAAATAATTTTACAGTATAAAATAGTTTGTAAATACTTTTACTGTATAAAATAGTTTGTAAATAACTCTACTGTATAAAATAGTAAAATAAAATATTTTGCTGTATAAAATAGTTTGTAAATAATTTTACTGTATAAAATAGTTTGTAAATAATTTTACTGTATAAAATATTTTGTAAATACTTTTACTGTATAAAATAGTTTGTAAATAACTCTACTGTATAAAATAGTAAAATAAAATATTTTGCTGTATAAAATAGTTTGTAAATAATTTTACTGTATAAAATAGTTTGTAAATAATTTTACTGTATAAAATAGTTTGTAAATAATTTTACTGTATAAAATAGTTTGTACAAGTTACAGCACCTAATGGGTTGCATGTGTACTTTTCTCTGATTAAATGATCTTTAAACAAAGAAAGACGTAAAAATACAAATATAATAATAATAAATTATGCTGCTGCAAAACATAAATAAAGAATTAAACAATTATTATGTTCTATTAAAACTCTGAATCATTCTCAGCTTATAATTTTAATTGTTTGTGAACAAAATTATATCAATGCCTTAATAATGTTTTAACACAGTAGTTTCAATTGTGATTCAAAGGATTTGATTATTGCAATATATTCTTTAGTTGCATTAGTTCATTGATTGACTTCACATAATAGCCGTAAGAGTTATCTGTATAACGCAATGTGAATAATGTTTAGCTTGAGTTTGTTTTTAACGCTCTGGGAATAAATTTTTATGTTTTTAATATTATCCTTCTTTAAGTCATAAAATAATTTTGTATTTTAAACTCACAGTAGGCCTACATTAAGTAAACGTTTTGTAAAACTGAACTTGTTCACGTCTAAATTTGGTACATGAATATTTGCAACATATTTGTTGTGATATTTATTATATTTAACATATAACATTTAACATATTGTATTTCACGCTAAATACATTTTGGTAATTTATAAAGTTTTATAAAGTGAGTGAGTCAGTCTAGATGTTTTATATTATTTTTTATATAGTGAGTGAGCCAGTCTAGATCTTTGATCTTATTTGTTTTATAGTGAGTGAGTCAGTCTAGATGTTTTATCTTATTTGCTATAGTGAGTGAGTCAGTCTAGATGTTTTATCTTATTTGCTACAGTGAGCGAGTCAGTCTAGATATTTTATCTTATTTGTTATAGTGAGTGAGTCAGCCTAGATGTTTTATCTTATTTGTTATATAGTGAATCAGTCAGTCTAGATGTTTTATCATATTGCTATAGTGAGTGGTCAGTCTAAATGTTTTATCTTTTTTGTTATATAGTGAATAAGTCAGTCTAGATGTTTTATCTTATTTGCTATAGTGAGTGAGTCAGTCTAGATGTTTTATCTTATTTGTTATAGTGAGTGAGTCAGTCTAGATGTTTTATCTTATTTGTTATATAGTGAGTCAGTAAGTCTAGATGTTTTATCTTATTTGTTATATTGTGTGTGTGTGTGTGTGTGTGCGCGTGCGTGCGTGCGTCTGTTTGTCTGTCTGTCTGTCTGTGTGCGTGTGCGTGCACGCGTGCGTGTGTGCGTGTGTGTGTGGTTGTATTTTCAAAGAAACATTACAAAGTTAACAATTGAATAATCAACACTAACAAGCATTTAAAGATAACACAATAGACGCTCGCATACAGTACAATAGCGATATACCTATGTTTTCTTTTACCATAGCTTATCCAATAAAAACAGTCGGATGAACAATCGCACATTTGTTTTCCACCTAAACCATAAGATGAAATCCCCATTCTTCTCAATCTCAAATATTATGTAACGTTCAAGACTTTTGAGACATTTGTTTCATTTATTTAAGTCACTAAACATAGTGTCCCGACATTTTATTAGAGAAGAGTTTAAACTCACATTTGCAGTAGGCTTTAGTCGTTTAAACTCACATTGACAGTAGGCTTTAGTCGTTTAAACTCACATTGACAGTAGGCTTTAGTCGTTTAAACTCACATTGACAGTAAGCTTTAGTCGTTTAAACTCACATTGACAGTAGGCTTTAGTCATTTAAACTCACATTGACAGTAGGCTTTAGTCGTTTAAACTCACATTGACAGTAGGCTTTAGTCGTTTAAACTCACATTGACAGTACGCTTTAGTCGTTTAAACTCACATTGACAGTAGGCTTTAGTCGTTTGAACTCACATTGACAGTAGGCTTTAGTCGTTTAACTGACTTATATTTGTAATTGTTTCGTGGGATGAAATCATATAAATGACTGCATTTCATATGTCTTTATATAACAATAATGATTTTCTTTTAGGCTGCGGAAATTAACGATTAATTAATCGATTAATCGTTAAAATTTTATTTGATTTGAATTATTTTCATAGATTGAAATTCCATTAAAATGTAAGAAAAGATTTTTTTTAAAAACATTAATTTATTTTTAAATATTTTTTGTTACATACATACTTTCCCCCTGTATTATTATTATTTATTTAGACGTGCATATGTAAACAAAAAGGTTTTTCTTCCTTATTTCTTGCATACCAGAACGAATTTGCTGTTTTTCTTCACAAAATTCTGGTGCCATATAATTACCGCGACTTAATCGATTTCGCGAAATAATGAAACGCGATGTAACGGGATCTATAAATGTGTTATATAAAATACAATTAATACAAAATCAATCGATCAATCAATTAATTTTTACAGATTAATCGAACAAAAAATAATCAGTACCAGCCCTCATTCTCTTATGACATTATTATCTGAGACAGAATTTTTAAAACAATTTTAATAAAAAAAATAACGACCTCAATTTTTCCCCTAACATTTAACATCCCACAGTGTCCTCGTTCTTTATAACGTCGGTAAAGATAAAATCACCTTGCAAATTTGAGATCATTTGATATCTTCCTAAAAACAAAAATCAAAGCATGTTATAATGTTTAACTATTTCAATACACAATGTCGTTCTTATAGGAAACAATAAAGAGTCACTTAAATATTAATGATAAATCGGCCGGGTATTCAAAATTTAAGTAGCGGCCGTATCGGGACCGCGGTTCTGGACTTTGCACACCCGTGAAATGCTTAAATGATCTTGCCGTGAATTGGTTATTTTATATGACTTCGATGGGTAGTGGAATAACTTAAGAAGAGTCCTTAAGCCAGATGAAATTCTAGGCCACACGGTTCACTGCCTTCATTTAAGACATCACCAAACTATAGATGTTATTTTGGTTGGACTATAATTATTTTAATCAAAGCATTGTAGAAGCAATTTAGCAATAAATTGAAATTGTATTTCGAATTTTAGAGATCGAAATCAAGTGCCTTGCAACTTTGCGAAATGTTACACTACGTATAAGATGGTTTTGAAAAAAAATATTAAAAAGAAAGTTTTATTTTCCTGGTTTTCATAAAATGTAAACAAAAAAATATTCAAACATTAAAATCTCACTTTTGTACGTAAACAATATTTGTTATAAATACATTTTGAAAAATAAAATTTAACATTTTGGTAATACAGCTTACGAGAAAATTGTATCATGTAACTTTTAATTACATTTTAATATATATTTAAACAAACAAAAAATACTTTTTTATTAATAATTACAAATTTATTTTCTTAAAATTACATCAACATCGTGTTGCTGTTTCGTGCGGTCCTTCATCTTCAGCATGCTTTCATGGAATTCATTTTGTTTTGCTTTCCTTTTTTGAACAGGCTCGATTTTCATTTTAAAAAACGTTTCTTCCATTTTTGAAATAATATTTCGTTAGTTGTTAGATCTTCAAAGTCATTTAAAAGTCCTTTTTCCTAACAACGACGATCCATAAATATCCTTTCTTTTTGGGTGCTAAATGACTTTGTCTATTTTTTCCAATATCATATTTCAAATAGCTATAAACGCTATGAACTTGTAACTATCGATTTGACGTGCAAAGATTTAGCAACAGATAATGCGTTACCAAGTAAGTGGTTATTCTTCATTTCAATTAATACTAAATTAATTTACTCCAGTTGCTCATATACAGCACTTACAGCATTTGCTTTGGAACACCATCTTGTGTCCGCATGCTTCTTTTGGGCTGATTTCATTGACTGGGGATATTTTTTTCCATCTACGTGTTGACGAGGAGAAGAAAAAAGTAAAATGCCTGTATAGTTTCAAAAAATGTCACAACATCTGCATCAATGCTGGCCGCTTGCACAACTACCAAATTAAGATGATGTTCCTTTGTATGATAAGAAGCCCCGCACAGACCATTAACATAATAAAAAATTGTATAAAGGTTAAATGAAATATATTTATAGATAATTAATTATTTACTTTTTTGATTTCGAGGCTGAAAGTGAAATATTTATTTAAATAAATAATAAAAAAATTGATATTTTGTGGCGCTCTTTTAAAATGGCGCAGGCCGTTCACTTGGCAACTGCCCCAATGCCAAGCCGTTGTTACGCCACTGCGCTTTTATGCCCATGAGATTTTAAATACTAAATTACCACGAAAGTCCTGGTACACCCCATTACATGTATATTAAAGTCTGTATTTCAATATATGGTTTTCTATTATTATTAAATAAATTGTATTTAATTAAATCTAGAATATTTAATTATCTCTTGATTACATCAATGACTCATCGGAAATGAAGCATCAACATTAAAACGTTAAAAGATCATATGTACGTATTTTTGTGTGTCTTTTATACTTGATGGATATATTGTCTTATTCCTATTATTTTTTTGTAAATAAGAAATGAGCCTTCTTAAGCATTTAGTTAGTTTATGTTATTTCTTTCTCATCCATATTTTAACCGTAATATCTGCAGTTCCCATCAGGACATACATGACTGAGTCAAAAGCATGTATGACGTCATTGTTAAAAATTTACTCACATAAACAACCTAAATTCTTTGTAAATTCCAAAAACCTTGAAAGTTCTTATAAAAATGACTACAGTCTCCAGTATTCCTTTTATTAAGGCATTTCTTTTAGCGTAACTTTTTTTTTGGAACCCTACATTTGTATAGAGTGATACTATTTATTGCTTCAATAATAAACATAAGTATTAACAATGTAGTTATGTAGACATCAAAGACAAAATGAGGTTTTCCTCTTATCGATACACTCTCATGATAACAATATTATGAAACAACTGAATGTTAAAAATAGCATAACCAGAGAAATTAAAAAAAAAGCTCGTTTTTTTAACTAGCTGAAAATTTGGGGTAGGAGTATTCTAAATAATTCATAAAAATAGTATCCCTAATTACAGGGATCGAAGACAAGTGGCGCGCCACTTAGATAATGTAGAAGGCATGAATAATCAGCAAGGGATTCATACGCGCTGAATAAATTATACACAACTTAATATATCAAAAATGTATAATATTTATGGCTTCCGTAATTTCAAATAAATAACTTCTAAAAAATCCTAGATTTTCGTATAATTTGATATTTCCAACATAATTTTGATTTAAATACATTGGAAAAAAAAAGCAACATATACTTTAATACTTTGATTCATAGCTTTGTAAAATACACTTTCATATGAGATTTTTATAAAAAAATAAGTTTCTATAGTTAATTTTGCCCGCTATGTCCTCTCAAGTACGGCGAAATGTTAAATAATATAGCACTGGGTGCTTTGTGGTGCTGGAATGTCGCGAATTTCACATTTTATGCACGTCAATTGTGACAATAAAACTGGTTTTTTTTTGTGTGGAAAAAACATGTTGCTTGTTTTGTTTTAGACTCCAAACAATACATATTGTAAACTTATATATTTAAATTATATTTGTAATATAAATGTATGTCTTATATAACAAGGTAATGACGATACTTTCTCATGTCTTAAACACTCACAATTTCTAAATGTAATACAATACATCTTATCTATATAAATAGTATTTCAGCTAGATTAAAAAAGGAAGGCAGCATAAAGGTAATATATATTTATATTGCATACTAGATACGACACGTGGCGTAGCATGCCCCGCAGACTTGCTCATAAATAGTGCAAAGGAAGGGTGGGAATGAACGGACACAAACTACAGCACGAAGAAATCAGTACAACTCGAATGAACGTCAAGGGGGGGGGGACATAGCTGACGTATTGATGGTCTCGAGACATGCGTCCAACCCTGCAGCAACCCTGCTTTGTTGGAGAAACAGGAAGGAAAGAACGGAAACAAACAAACATTTTGAAAAATTAAAATTGTCTCCTCTGATGCTTGAACCCAGTACTTCCCGCGTGAAATGTTACGTATAACCACTACACTACGAACCACATGTTGTTTTGTAAAGGACAACGCAACTTAAGGCAAAAAGCATTGACATGAGCACCCGCCTCTCTTTTGTAACCCACTTCCCTTGATTAGTGGACCCCAGCGAGGGTCATTCGTCATGCTTATTTGCACATACACGCTCTTGATTTAGTGAATCATATATATACTAGATGCCCCTCGGCGTAGCATACGCCGCAGACTTGCTCATGGAGCGTGCAAAGAAAGCTGAGAGAGAATGGACACAAACTACAGCACGAAGAAATCAAAACAACGCGAGTGAACGTCGGTTAATAAATGGGAGGCGGGTAACAACAACCTAAGTGTGCATGTTGCGTCCCCAGGTAGAGTGGTGTGTTATTATTGATAGGAGTCAGAGGTGTCAGTCTGACCCCTATGTAATAGTGTGTTAGGGAGTATTTCTTGTGATCTTTAATGGCCTGTCCTACAATTTTAATTCTCAGCTTCTATTTTTGTATCTATATCTTGTAGATTTATTCCTTTTTCTAATTTAGTCTGCATTAAAGTAGATTTATTTATGTTCCATTTAGTGTTCTTAAAAAATAAATCTCCTAATAATTTGGTTAATTGTGTTTATAGTATGTTGAGGAATGTTAAAAATATTCCCTACGAAAATTAATTTTGGTATTATTAAAGTATTTATTAGTGTAATTCTCCCGAATATTGTTTTGGTTGCGTATTTATATCGTGTGATAATTTTATTAACGAATTTCACCAGTGAATCCCATGTTCCCTTGTGTGTTCCCCATGGGTTGTTTGTGAATGTTAATCCGTATATTAATAGTTCTTTTTTTCCTTCCAATTTAAGGGAATAGTCTTCCTTATTAGTGAGATTTCCAATGCCCATAATTTCGAACTTCTTGATGCTTATTTTTGATCCGCTGGCAAATCCAAATACCTCGAGAGTTTCAATAATTCTTTTGATCGAGTTGTTTTGTGGAAAGAATAGTGTCGTCGGCGTAATGTAAGTTGAAAGACGGAGTCACGCAACGGAAACGCTACACCCAGTGCTGCCAGCGACAATTTTGGGAAAAACCTAGCCAACAAGTAAAAAAAACAACCTAGATCCAAAAGAAAAACCTAGACACGCTAAAAATAAACAAATATGACGTCACAAAGCTCTCCCCCAGCCCTCACCAAAAAAACAAAATAGGCGTATTTCCTACTTATAATTAAAATTTATCATGTTTCTAATTAATTTTTACGTTATTAATAAGTATCGATTTAGTGCAAGACTGCATTCTAATTTAGTAACTCGCGCGGAGCCATTTAATACGTCATTAAATACATATGTTGCAAGCAATCAAATATTTAAGTAACGCTTTCATTTAAAATTGCGCATTTTTGATGTGACATCACAGTTCTTAAACACCTCCCTCCCCATTGTGACACATCTCACTTAAGTGTGACACCCCCCCCCCTTCCTTTTAGATGCGAGTAATCATTTATGGACGGCCCCTAAGGTATGCTGTACATAACTATTTGTAAAATATACCTACATCTGCATTTATTCATCACTTATGTAATCTTTCCTATAAATCTTATTGACAATCTTTCAGCATTCTTTGCATCATTCTTATTTTATCTAATTATAGACGCTCCTTTTATACAAGATATTATTGAGTCCTACTTTTATCCTTTGTTTATTTCTAGTCTTGTATTTTTTATTTGAGTTTTAAATGTTGAAAGAGTTTTAGTTTTCCTCGTTTGATCAGATAACCCATTCCACTTCCAAAGCCCGGACGGAAAGAACGAGAATTTTTATGAGTTTGTTGTTGCATACGGAGTAGGAAAATTGTTTTTATAACTTTGTCTATCTGAGGGTTGTATTAAATTATCTTTGGTTTATATCATGAATACTTGAAAGAATATGCTCTCAATGCAGGCAGAAGAAAATGGTAGAGCTGTTAGTTTGTGATGAAGTGTAATAAATTGAATACTTTGGCTCATCGCATTGGTTTTATCTCGTACCAGATTTCTTTTGATAGATGGTTCTGGTACCGCAGCAGCGCCACCTTTAGAATTCAGTGAGGTAGAGCTATTGCTATATATAATATATATCATAATATTTTATATAACATTACAGAGCGAGTGAAAAAACTGTTTCCATCGATTGCCTAATTTTATTTTTGAAAAATCGTATTTGTTTATGACATTAATTGCGCATATTTATTTTTTTAAACTTAAATATCGTTTATTTACTTTAAAAAAATAAAAACCTAGATCATAGCTATTTTGGAAATAAAAAACCTAGATTTAGGTTGAAAAACCTAGCGCTGGCAGCACTGGTTCTAATATTTATAAATATTCTAAGAAAAGGAAGACTAGGAGAAAGGAATGCTTACAATTCATTTAACAATCTATCCCTAATTATAGGGATTGGAGTGAAGTGGATAAAATAAAGCGCTGTTTTGTGTTTTTTTTTGTTTTTTTTTGTTTTGTTTTGTTTTTTTTTGTTTTTTTTTGTTTTTTTTGTTGTGTTTTGTTTTTTTTTGTTTTTTTTTGTTTGTTTTGTTTTGTGTTTTTTTTT
>CALYLW010001734.1:0-29846 GCA_944989445.1 Ampullaceana balthica | reverse complement strand
ACATGGTTCGCTGGCTTGACTTAAGACATCGCTAAACTAGATAACTTGATTTGCTTTGACTTTAATTATTAAACAAAGAGTGGTAGAACCAACTTAGCAACACATTGATATTGTATCTCTAAATGAGAGATCGAAATCAAGTGACATTCACCTATTAAAAAATTGCAATGCGGGCAGTGATAGTAGAATAACTAAATGACATAACATTTTATTCAATATGAAGTTATAATTTCCTGGTTTTCATTAAATGTCAATAAATTCTAAATTGAAAACTGATTTTTTACATAAATACTTAATTTTTATAAATTCATTTTAGAAACATAAAACTTAATTTTCGGTAACACAGCTTACAAGTAAATTGTCTCATATAACTTTTAATTACATTTTAATGTAAATTTAAACAAACATATAATTGTGACTAAAATTGCATTTTAATTTTCTTAAACATTACATTAACATCGGTGCTGTATCGTGCGGCGCTGACAAGAAATATTATTTTAATGCATGTCTAATATGATAACATGATGACATTAAAAAATTATTTGTCTTGCTTTACAGACTGGAAAAATATATTCTTCTTTTATATGATTATTATGAGGTGTCAGGTTTGGAAAGAAATCGGTTAACTTAACCTTACATTTCTCTGTTGTTATCTGCTTTAAGGAAGACGTTATTGTTTACACTTTTGTTTTTTGACAAATCAATAAGGCTCTCCAAGTATGTTGTTTTTTATTCCCCTACAATATATCCGTCAACAAACATAACGATACGCCGATGACCATATTGCTGTGAGTGCTTAAGTCACAAAATAGTTTTTGTTTTAGGAAAGGAGTTCAATAATTCAAAATCATTCGGAAATCAGGCATAACCCATTGTTTCATTTCTTATTGTTACAGCTTATTTGTATTTTATTTTGAATAAATATACTTATTTTCAAGCATATTTCAATAATGTTTGCACATATTTTAATTTTGTATTTTTGTTTTTTGACTTCAGTTCTTTTTGTCATTTTCTCCGGCTTAAATAAATTTAACGCTGAAACGTCCATACGGTCTTAAGAACTTTTAAATAAAAAAATTGTTTTAAGTATATTTTATTTTTTATAAACATTAATAAATAGAGGAATATAACAATTTTTAAAAACAACGTTTTTATAAGTGGACTAAAAAAAGAAAATAATTTAAAAGTTATAAGTTCAAGTACTTTAATTTAATATGACTAACAGGTGGGGCGGGCAGTTATAAGGTTTTACGTCTGCAGATCACTTATTCTCTCACTTATAGATCTCTCTTTTGCCTTATCAATTATAAATCTTTAATTTTATACCAAACATCCGCACAACGTTCTTAGTCATATTAAATCAAAGTACATGAACTTATAACTTTTAAATTATCTTCTTCTTTTTAATCCACACGTAAAAATGTTGTTTTTAAAAATCTGTTTTTACCTCAATTTATTTTATTCTTTTTAATTTAAGTGTAAAATCCTAAAGTATGTCAAATATTTTATTTCTTTAAACGCATCGCGTGTTTACAGACTGAAACTGACTGATGTAAACACGGGAGTGGTCATCGATGGCTGTAGTGAACTGGCACGTGCTGTCAACAATGGCAATCGGAAACAAATGCTATATAAAGATACAATTAAAAATGCAAAAATTTAATTATTGTACATTCGATCGATCTGAAAGTTTGATACAATGCATTGTAATCCAAGATCTATATGTGGTAGAATTTTGAGATCTCTAGAACCATCACAAGTGGTTTAATTTTTCGTTGGCAAATTTGCAAAATTGCAGACAGGAACGAAAGCAAGTTAATAAAAAAGTTGTAAAAACACAATAAAAAAAGAAATTCATGTCATTTGCATTTTCAACAACTAGTTATACTATCAAATTATTTTTACTCGTCTTCATCCAAATCGCTATTGTTTGCCTGTGAATCTATAATGGGTATATGGCTATAGAATGTTACTTCATCTGGAACATTAACTTTTCATTGTTGCAATATTGCAATATCTTTCGAAAAAAAAACATTTTTAAAAATCAATTATTTCTTCTAATTCTATATTTTTATGCAAATTTTTTTTGAAATTTAATAAAATATAACATTTATAAAACACAAGTTATTAATATTATGCCTGATCGATTTCAATATACAGTCTAATGGATTTTTTATAATAACAATTTTCATTTTTCTTTTCTTAGTTTTGTCAAACAATTTTATATTAAATACATAAGCACCGGTGCTTTGTAGTGCGTCATTTACTGGAAACTGTAACTAAGTGTAACGGTCTGTCCAGTATGTAACTAAGTGTAACAGTCTGTCCAGTATGTAACTAAGTGTAACAGTCTGTCCAGTATGTAACTAAGTGTAACAGTCTGTCCAGTATGTAACTAAGTGTAACAGTCTGTCCAGTATGTAACTAAGTGTAACATTCTGTCCAGTATGTAACTAAGTGTAACGGTCTGTCCAGTATGTAACTAAGTGTAACAGTCTGTCCAGTATGTAACTAAGTGTAACAGTCTGTCCAGTATGTAACTAAGTGTAACAGTCTGTCCAGTATGTAACTAAGTGTAACAGTCTGTCCAGTATGTAACTAAGTGTAACAGTCTGTCCAGTATGCAACTAAGTGTAACAGTCTGTCTTGTATGTAACTAAGTGTAACAGTCTGTCCAGTATGTAACTAAGTGTAACAGTCTGTCTTGTATGTAACTAAGTGTAACAGTCTGTCCAGTATGTAACTAAGTGTAACAGTCTGTCTTGTATGTAACTAAGTGTAACAGTCTGTCCAGTATGTAACTAAGTGTAACAGTCTGTCCAGTATGTAACTAAGTTTAACAGTCTGTCCATTATGTAACTAAGTGTAACAGTCTGTCTAGTATGTAACTAAGTGTAACAGTCTGTCTTGTATGTAACTAAGTGTAACAGTCTGTCCAGTATGTAACTAAGTGTAACAGTCTGTCCAGTATCTAACTAAGTGTAACAGTCTGTCCAGTATGTAACTAAGTGTAACAGTCTGTCCAGTATGTAACTAAGTGTAACAGTCTGTCCAGTATGTAACTAAGTGTAACAGTCTGTCCAGTATGTAACTAAGTGTAACAGTCTGTCCAGTATGTAACTAAGTGTAACAGTCTGTCTTGTATGTAACTAAGTGTAACAGTCTGTCCAGTATGTAACTAAGTGTAACAGTCTGTCATGTATGTAACTAAGTGTAACGGTCTGTCCAGTATGTAACTAAGTGTAACAGTCTGTCTTGTATGTAACTAAGTGTAACAGTCTGTCCAGTATGTAACTAAGTGTAACAGTCTGTCCAGTATGTAACTAAGTGTAACAGTCTGTCCAGTATGTAACTAAGTATAACGGTCTGTCCAGTATGTAACTAAGTGTAACAGTCTGTCCAGTATGTAACTAAGTGTAACAGTCTGTCCAGTATGTAACTAAGTGTAACAGTCTGTCCAGTATGTAACTAAGTGTAACAGTCTGTCCAGTATGTAACTAAGTGTAACGGTCTGTCCAGTATGTAACTAAGTGTAACAGTCTGTCCAGTATGTAACTAAGTGTAACGGTCTGTCCAGTATGTAACTAAGTGTAACAGTCTGTCCAGTATGTAACTAAGTGTAACAGTCTGTCCAGAATGTAACTAAGTGTAACGGTCTGTCCAGTATGTAACTAAGTGTAACAGTCTGTCCAGTATGTAACTAAGTGTAACAGTCTGTCCAGTATGTAACTAAGTGTAACATTCTGTCCAGTATGTAACTAAGTGTAACGGTCTGTCCAGTATGTAACTAAGTGTAACAGTCTGTCCAGTATGTAACTAAGTGTAACAGTCTGTCCAGTATGTAACTAAGTGTAACAGTCTGTCCAGTATGTAACTAAGTGTAACAGTCTGTCATGTATGTAACTAAGTGTAACGGTCTGTCCAGTATGTAACTAAGTGTAACAGTCTGTCCAGTATGTAACTAAGTGTAACAGTCTGTCCAGTATGTAACTAAGTGTAACAGTCTGTCCAGTATGTAACTAAGTATAACGGTCTGTCCAGTATGTAACTAAGTGTAACAGTCTGTCCAGTATGTAACTAAGTGTAACAGTCTGTCCAGTATGTAACTAAGTGTAACAGTCTGTCTAGTATGTAACTAAGTGTAACAGTCTGTCTAGTATGTAACTAAGTGTAACAGTCTGTCCAGTATATAACTAAGTACAACATATAAATTTAAGACACTATATATTACTATACCCTCAAGCCGGTAGTCATACCATACATCTGCTTTCATTACCTTTTATTAACATGGTCTTATTAAAACGTTTCTAAAAATATTTAAATAAATTTAGAGCAGTGCAGTGATCTCTGTTGCATTTAGTTTCACTTAACCTTGTCAGATACTGATATAGACTTATGAAATTATGAAGTATTAGTATCTTAGTTATCATAACTTAAAACATAAAGGGGAAAAAAAATGGTGAACATTAATTTCGTGTATTCTGACCTCCATTGCTGTTATAAACAGTACATTAGCATATGCTTTGTTAATATACGTTTTATTTGAATATTGTTTTCCTTATTCTTCTGTTTATAAAAATTGGTTACAATTCTCTTTAAAACTATAAGTTATTTTGTTTCATGTTATTATGTTTAATACGATTAATAATATTAACTAGCTTTTTTTTTAAATCGCTGATATAAAATATAACATCCGCCATTCCGTCCTGGCTTGACGTTTGTTGTTGGCAGTCTGTTGTCTATTAGCCTCACAGACAGCTGCGCTACTCCGTATCATAGATCAGTGCTTCTCAAACTTTTTAGTATTGCGGACCGGCAGAAATTTTTTTCCATTGCACCAGGGACCAGTGAACTATTTTCCCTGTACTAAAGTGGTAGCGAAATGTCCTTTCTTGATAACGTCTGCGGACCGGCGTCGGATGGCCCACGGACCGGCACCGGTCCGCGGACCACCACTTTGAGAAGCACTGTCATAGATCACCGGGGGGGGGGCTCGGTTACTGGTTGCTGCCTCCCAGAAGTCATTTCTAATGTCAGAGGCCTTTAGAGAAATTTTAAGTGTATCCTTGTAGTGCTTACGTGGACCTCCGCGTGCTTTATGTCCTTCAGTAAGCTCACTATAGAGGAGCATCTTGGGGAAGCGATGTTCGGGCATGCGCGCAACATGCCCCGCCCGGCGTAGTTGGCACTGCATGAGGCTAGTGTGGATGCTGGGAAGTGTTGATGTGGCTCATATACGTCAACAATGCTCCCACCCCCAAAACGTTCATTCGCTTTGTTCTGGTTTTGTCGTGCTGTAGTATGTGTTCAAGCCCCCCACCCGCCTTTAATATAACTTTATGAGCAGGTTTGCGGCTTATGCTATGACACTGGTTGTATCTAAAACACTGAGAAAGGAATTGAGGTGTTTAGAATGACATTCATTGGAGAAATAAATTTGTATCAATGTATAAAATACTTAGTTTGCAGCTAATATTAACAAACAAATTCCATGCAAAATATTAAAATACCAGATTGATATATATTTATTTTTATTTTTTAGGAAAACAATAATAACTCGTATTGCAATTAGAAATTAATCTACAACTTCAAGTATTACTTCTTCAAGCTTCAGATTTTAGATCAACAAATAATACAATTTTAGAAAGAGAATTATCTCGTAAGATAAATACTCGTATTCTTGTAAAATAAATACTCGTATTCTTGTTAGATAAATACTCGTATTCTTGTAAGATAAATACTCGAAGTCTTGTAAGCTAAATACTCGTAGTCTTGTAAGATAAATACTCGTATTCTTGTAAGAGGCACACAGACGCTCCTTCTATGCAGAAGATTACTCACGTCTACAGAAAATGCTGATCTCTCGGCAAGTGACGCATCGTTCACAGGTCAAGGCTATGTGTGTTCCATGCATTACCCAGCTGCCTTTGTTTTCCTAACTAGTGTTAGGTACCCATTCGAAGCTGGGTAGACTCAGGGACAGCCTTTGCCCCGAAACTAATATTATACGAATAAATATTTATGATCTCATTTACATGCTACTGTCCCACCTAATATTGAATTAAACATATTTTTAATTTGTATAATTCTATATTTAATAACAATTTTAATAATTTAAAGCAACGTTCTACACGTAAATGTCTTTTGTGTATTTTATAAAGCATGCAGACATGATATATTATTTAAATGTATTCTTCATTATCTTAAGAAAACAAATGTTCATTTTATACTCAAAATCGCATTTATTTATTTTAAACAATGTAGCAGGACTTATTAATGAGTATGTATTTCAATTATTCCATAAAAGAAATCAATTCTAGAATGTGTACATAGCAATGTAACTTATCCCCGAGTATCTCACTGACAAGCATCGTGAGACAATACACACGTATCCATATATTCAGTTTAACACATACATCTCCAACTACTACATGACAATGAGACTCGAGATATAATATATGAAAGTTAACCACAGCTTAATATAGTTACTAGCAAAAAGATAAAGTTTTGTCACGTGTTGATCTATTTAATCAACACTAATAGAAATTTACACTCATAAATTGTTTGTAAAACTATTAAATAGATTGTGAATCTGAAAACAAATGCTTAGCTGTACAAATGTAACAAATGTGTTTGACTAAGCTCATTCGTCTCTAAAAACCAAATTAAACTACGTTTTCGTCGTCATTAACAATGAAATAAATGCATAACCAAAGAAATGAAAGAAAAATACGGGAACAATTTTGGGTAATGAGCTACTTGTGGGTATTTAGTTTATTTTTTAGATTAGCTTTCATAATAAAACTAATGCATTGCATGTTTAGAACTATTCTGTTGTTTTTAAAAAAAAATATAACATTAATTATATAATGTTGTATTCACATAAAATTAGGGCTGCGGAAATTATCGATTAATTTCTCGATTAATCGTTAAAAAAATTATCGATTAAATATCGATTAAAATAATTTTAATCGATACAAATTCGATTCAAATTTAAGAAAATATTTATAATATTTTTAAAAAATTTTAGTAAAAAATAATAAATTATTAATAATTAATAATAATTTATATATATTTTTACATACAAACATCTCCCGCGTAATATTAAAATTTATTTTATTAATTTATGTTGACCGGCAGACGTCAATTATAAAATGGCTGACAGCCAGAGCCGTCTTTACACCATTTTGGGCCCCCGGGCAAAGAAATAGTGTTGAGCCCTTCCCCCGCAGGAATAAAAAATGAATATACATAATATATATAAATAAACATATTCCCATATGCTCGTGGACCCCCGGGAAAATGCCCAACGGGCCAATGCGTTAAGACGGCCCTGCTGACAGCATCAGCGCAGTTATATGTTTAAATTTAACTAGAAAGTTGAGCAAATATGTTGTTTTTAAGCTAATTGCGGATGGCAAAGTCGAAGATGGTGAAAATGTTTACAGTGTTCACTGCCATAAACAATTCTCTTTTAAAGGATCAAATACATCGCTGACGTACCACCTTCAGCACAAATCAAGTATCAACACATTGTCATGAAATTTCTATTTTTGGTTTTAATCAAATTATCGATTAATTAATCGATAATTTTTCAAAAGTTAACGATTAAATTTAAATTAATCGATAACCGCCCTACATAAAATATTTAATGTAATTATTTATAAACAATAATTAAAAAAAACAAGGTTTAAAAACTCTAATGAGTACTAGTTTGTGCTGCGGCGCCGTGGCGCCTGAGGCGCCCCCTTTTTTTAAAGGCGCCCACGGCGCCCACCTTTTTCAAAAGCCAAACTAACTTGTCCTTGTATGATAAATACGTAATATTAAAATTTCTTAAATGTACAGAAAGTATTTTATAATATTTTTAAATAATTTTTTTTTATGTCAAAAGCCTAAGTAACTTATCCTTGTATGATAAATACGAAATAATCCTGATAATTAAACGAAGTATTTATATAATAACTAGCGTACACCCGTCAAAAATGACGGAAGTTTTCAACTGAAATGTATTTATTTTATAAAAAATGCACTTTTTTTAGGGCGCCTACGGCACCCACCTTTTTCAAAAGCCCAACTAACCTTTCATGGTTTAATAAATACGAAAAATTAAACTTTCTGAAATGTACACAAAGTATTTTATAATAGGGATTGTAGGGCGCCTACGGCGCCCCCTTTGTTTTTTGATTTTATAATTAACCATCATCAAATCCTCTTTTTACATTAATCCCTTTTCCAAAATTAAAATATCAGCGAAAACAATTGCGTCAGATAATATTTTTTACAGCGCATCTTTAATTCGCACACCTTTTTATACATTGGTGCAACAATTTGGTTTTCCCTGCTTTCTAAAATTAGTAGCGTCAGGACAGACTGACTTGCGTGACAATTGCAAATTATATAGTTTTATTTTTACAGTGCTAACCACCACACCATTTTTAACTAATTTTAGAAAGCAGCGCACCAAATTACTGCACCAAAAAATAACTATTTGAGTCAATCAGCACTGCTTACATCTAAAATTTTTTAAAAAAGCAGAGTGATGTCCCTCAGCGTTAGGCTACATAATTGAGCGTAAATATATATATGGTTTAAACGCAATTTCCGACTTTTTGTTATTCAAGGTAAATTATTCTAGACTAGTGAAAAAGCCTGCTACGGCTAAGGCTCACACACACGCATAGTTCGTGCGTTGTTTCGGTAATTGGCTCTCTGTGCTAAAACAATGACGTCATATAATATATTTTTACGGCGCAAATATTTTAATTTATTTATAATAATTTTGCGCGTCTTTTTGTGCGCCTCTCGAGCGCCTTTTTGCGCGCCTTTCGATTGGAAGACACACGCACAGCATGGGCGATTATGTATTAGATTACATTAAAAGTCATGTCAAATCAATAAGTCTGAAGGTAAACAAAACAATTGCTATCTACAAAGTGCTTCTTAAATTACGGGAGTCGAACGAAAAGAGATTTTTCAAAAATTCCTTCTCCAACATTGCTCTAAATATTATTAGCTATCGTTTTGCATTTGCTTCAACCCGATAGATGTTATGATTGGCGAGAAATTGACAAAATACGGACATTTTTTTCCGCGTTTTTTTTTATTTTCCAGGAAATACAGTAGACATTTTGGGAATTTTTTTACCCATGCAATCCTTGTGATCTCCTTAACATATTTGCAAAAATACCCAAGCCCTCTATCCCCACAACATCAAAGCCAAAGAAATCTTTTTGAAAAGCAGCGCCATCCTTCTCGCGGACCCTGAGACTAACATGTTCTCCGCCCCATCCCTCGTTGTATTTAGTAGGGACAAAAACCTGTGAGACCTACTGGTTCATAGCCCCCTTCCTATTTCACCCAACCATCTGGATACTAAGCCATGCGACCTTTCGTTTTTGTTAGTCATGTCCTTTCATCGCCCTGACTGACAAGATTGTCTTCCCTAAGGGGATATTTAAGATTAAGGATGGCTTTCTTTGCACCAGCCGCAATGTGGTCTACACTATTGTGTGTAAGCGCTGCTCTTTGAAGTACATAGGTGAGGCGGGGAGGTTACTCTCCTGCCGTATCGCAGAGCATGTACGTGCGATTATACAAGACTAACAGTGTCCTGTCTCCCGAAACTTCCATGGACGCGACCATATGAGCGTCGATGACCTGTCTGTCACCGCCACGGTCTCTTGCACGAACACATCCGGCAGTGTCAGTCTGGAGAATAGACTAATCCAAGAGTATGGGACCCTTGCACCGCATGGGATGAATGTTGTTTTTGCGCTGACAACCTAATCGTTTTGCCACACCCACTCTCTCCTTTCCTATTTAACGCACACTAGTCTCTTCTTACTATTGCTTTCATTGACTCTTCGGATTTTACCACAGCCAATTTTTTAATTTTTTTTATTTCTTTATATTCGTTTTATGTGTGTACTGATTGTTCGTTGAGGAAGGCTCTTTGCTGAAACGTTCGCTGTTTTGTTACGTCCTGTCAGGCTAACTCATACCATGTATGAGAAAATTGATTATAGATAGGAATAATATGCACTGAGTAAAAGTCAGACTAATGGATGGCACATGTATAAGTATATAGAGTGGCACAATTGTGATACTTTGTAGGTTACTTTTTATTGGTAGGAGCAGCTGTTAATAATTACGCCAAAACTTTGGTGGCACTATCTCTCGCTTAGCCACTGTTAATATGTTTTTGGAAAAGTTAAGCAAAATATTTAGTTTAAATTTTAAGTCCAATCATAGTGAGTAAACTATTGGAATCATACACTAATGAGTTATAAGGGCAGACAAATTAGAAAACTTAAATTTTAATATAAGATTTGGTAAAACGGCGTACATCATTTGTGTGTCACACTGAGAAAATGATTTTAAAAAAAAATTAAACCGGGCAGGCTCTTAAAAAGGAATAAAATGTATAAATGAAATGTTAATATAGAAAATACACTAGTAACTGCATCCGATGCGTTTTGCAAAAGGTTAGTGATTAAAACAATTGAATAGTTTTTTTAGGTGGGAGATTTATTTACCTTTAATAGTAAAAGTGATTGTTTAGACCAGTGGTTCCCAAAGTGGTCCGTACGGACCCCCAGGGGTCCGCGGGACCTTTCAGGGGGTCCATGGAAAATAAAAATTGATTTGGGGGTCCCTGAACAACGTCAAGGGGTCCGCGGAAGGTTTAAAAATCAAATAATGAAACTCATTAATTTTTTTTATTATTATTGAAATTAAAATAAATAATAATAAATAAAATAGTATGTGAATGCCTTTTCTACTAATTAAATACCATCTTAGGTGCTATCCTTCATGGATACAATGTTGTTTTACGTAAAAATAGTTTTAGAACTACTGTAATTCCCACATATATAACCAATCAAAATACTTGGTTTGTTGAAAGGTCAAGCTTGATGCAGATGAAATGCCGAATTCCCTATAACTATAAGTAGAAATATACACGTTTTTAACTTGAATCTACGAGTGTTGCAAGGTTGTGTATTATTCGATATGTCGGGAAGTTATATTTATCTAAATTGTATCCTATCATCAAATGTTTTTAATAGGGCTTTACTGTAGCATTCCATTGAAAACGTTAATAATTCTTAACAGTGGTCTGTTACAACAGATAAGAGAATGAGTGAGCCCAAGGCTGGATTTAGACTTGATGGGGCCCTAAGCTTTTAAAGGACCTTTTGAATTCTAGTGACAAATATGAAAACAAACTTCCGGGGGCCCCCAAGAAGGCAGAGGCCCTAAGTTATAGCTTGTTTAGCACACAGGTAATTCCAGAACTGAGTGAGCCGAAGAAACAATGCCGACAATATGGTGTTAATGAATATTTGAAGTATGCCTAAATGTTTGGAAACAGATACAAAACGTCAAACGTTATTTACCGAATTTTAAAAAAAAAGGTTTGAAGTTAAAGCAATACACTTGAATTTCTGGCAGACTTAAAACATGCTGTACCAAATGTATTTTCAGTAAATTGAATCATTCATCAGCATAAAATATTCCAAAAAATCTTAGTGAAAGTTTGCATGGATCACTACATTATGTCATTAGAGCAGTTAATAAAATCAAAAGGAATGCTTTCGATGAGAGATTATTTGCTCACCACGGTTTGGAAAATGAAGAAGAAGATTATAATGGATTATTTATTCACACAGAAGTACGCTGGTTATCATCACGTACATATTTAAATCGATTTTATACTCTCTTTGATTCATTGTCCAAATTCCTGGAAAACAAAGACAATTAGCATCACAATTAACTTTAAAAAAAATGACATATCCTTTATGAATGATTTATTTACCCAACTTTAACAAAACTAATTTGAAACTAGAGCTACTACAAGGTAGCCAATTAAATTTAATCAAAACTAAAAGCGTTATATCTGAGTTTGTTGCAAATCATTTTCTTTGCAAACAAAACTTAGGAACAGGAGAATGTTGTCAGTTTTCAAATCTTTTGAAATTGCCACATAGTTAAAGGTTTGCTTGCTTACTATAAAAAATTAACGGCTCTTCGTGCAGACATTTTGTAGGCATTTGCCACTATAGGATATTTCCGACTGGCAGTTGAGCTCTTTAGCGCATGGACAGACTCAGATCCCAAACACAGATGAATACATACTAATACAGGAGCAGCTTATTGAAATATCCACAAATGAGGAACTTATACTACTGTTTGAACTAGGATACCACACATTCTGGTTACAAAGTCAGATCCCAATTTTATATCATGCATTATGGGTTATTGTACAGAATTTTTTGACTGTTTTCCTGTCTTTCTATTTGGTAGAACGAAGATTCAGTAGCGTTATGAACCTCATCATAAAAATAATAAACGACTAGAAATTGGTGCTCGTTAGGATTTGCGGTTCCTACACACAAACATTGAGTCAGGCATAAATACACTCATAAAATCTCATCACGTTAATCCAAGTTTTTTTCCAATTTTATCTTAAACAAAAGTGATAATTTTAATAAATACCGTACTTTTCATCAAAATGTTGCTTTTGTAATTTTTGTACTATGCATTTATAAAGTTTGTTTTTTTTTACTTGGGGGTCCGTGGGGAAATTTTGAGTATAAAAGGGGTCCGTCGTCAAGAAAGTTTGGGAACCACTGATGTATGTTGTCTACCATAAACTCTGGTACATCACTAGTGTGTGTATGATGTATGATGTCTACCATAAAATATTATATACATTCGATTGTGTCAATTTAATTTAAAATATACACACCAAAAACGTATTCTTTCACGACAAACAAGAAGACAAAGGCAAATTTTGGAGAACACTTTATATTTACGAATTACATTAATCATTTTTGACGTGCATTAAAATTGTGTTTAAATTTAATAACGCACCACACAGCACCGGTGCGTATTTATTTAATTTGACTTTGTGTATACAAAACTGGGAAAATATGAGGAATGTAAAAATCGTGATTTAAAAATATCCATTAAAGTGTTATTTAAAATCCATGAGATATAACAATAATAACTTATGTTTTATAAATGTTTTATTCTATGTAAATTGAAAACACGTAAAGAAATATGAAACTACGAGAAATTTTTTAATTTAAAAATCGTATTTATATACAAAATATCCAAAGTTATGAAATACATGTAATAGCTAATAGATATCTGTTTATGTTATTAATGATACGCACGTTAGTATAGTTTCGGCGAATGGAAGACGTTTTATTTTATCCAAGTGGCCCGCCACTTGACTTCGATCCCTATAATTAGGGATAAATTGTCAAGGACTTGCTAGCATTCCCTTATCCCGTCTTCAATACTTACGGCTAATCTTAAAAATAATAACGTTTATGCAATTAGTACATTCATGGGAAAAAATGAAAATAGCCGCGTTTTTCACATAGATAATAATTTTATGATTATTGCAAGATTCAATCATGGCGATACCAATATTGATCTTCTTAGAACATTTGTTGCTGCACTTACATTAATATTACTTATAATTTTTAGTTTACTTCTCAAAATGATATGTTGAAAAGCTTTCTTGTTATTAATGATGTTATATTGTTGTTTTATGTAATAGAAAGGGACGGCGTGCGTCTCATACGTTTATATTAGATAGATGTACTAAACCCAAATTTAACACATTAGATCAGGGGCGGATTAAGACTGCACGGGGCCCCTGGCTGCAATTCAAACTGGGGCCCTATCCAGCCAGCGTCCTTTTAAATAAAATGATTGCTAACAGCTAATATAAGACTGTAACTTGAAACTAAATAGTTCATCGGTTCCTTTAACATACCTTGTCTGTACTACGGGATCAGCCTTCCCAGCCAAAGATTATTCATGAAAAAATGGAATAGGAAGAAATAACGTTTTGCCGGTATCCTAATATTGAGTGTAAAAATACAATTTAAACAAAATAAATGTGCCCACGCCGGTAATCGATCGCGTGAACGCTTTCACAGCAGGGCGACTTTTTACCACAGGAACCTGATGAGAAAGTGAAGTTTAAAAATATAAACAATAATCTGTAATATTTTCTCTGAGTGAGCCTATAAAATAAGTTGTTTTAATTAATTAATTTAATTTATGATATTTTCAGGAATTCATGCAAACATGTGTCCATCTTACTTATAAAATATACTAAATTTAGGGGCCCCTAATCATCGGGGGCCCCTGGCTTTAGCCCGTTCAGCCCCCCCCCCTTTAATCCGCCATAGCATTAGACTTACTCTTTGGACACTGGAGGCCCGAAGTGTCATTTGTTTCTATATGAGCTATACAAAAATATATTTAGTAAAGGTATATGTCTATGGCCTGGTGACCTTTAATTAATTTTTGTCTTCTTTAAGATTTAAACATATTATTTTATAAATTAGGTACAGGCTAGATGGATGGATATAGAAAAAATACATAAGACTGCCATGGCTATATTAAAATGCGATATTATTATAGAATTAAAACTCTAAATCCTTTGCTTTGTGGCTCTTGAGTGATATTTCATTTCTTGTATGTAACCTTTATAAAAATTAACTTGCAATATCTTTAAACAGAAATATTAAGTTACACATGAATTAAACTGAAGTCAAAGTTCATAACCTTGACCTTTGTGATGCATACCAGTGCCTAAATGTAAATTATTCTCAAACTTATCGTATTACCGAACTTTGGATGTTCTGAAAATAATTTACATTCATTTTTCGCTATAATTTTGTTATTTTTAACAGATTTTAATGGACAAATTTTGCTTTTAGTTTTACCTTATTATTTTAGTAGACTCTGAATTTAAATTGTTTTCTTATTTTTCACTTTATTGAACCTGAGTTAAAATATTCTAGAAAATTCTAAATTAAATCTTTGCTGTCTATCCGTTAGTCTTAGCACATTCTCATGGTACAATGTTTCACACTTTAACACTATTTATTGGACAAACTCTCAATGTCATTTTGTTTTTGGCTACTCACTTGATTCAGGTTTGATATAAAATATTTTAGAAAATTGTGTGATTTTATTTTCAAGTAGGTCACTGTTATTTATAGTAGATACTAGCAGACCCTTCTTTCGTTGCAACGATCTAAGTAAAAATGAATAATTTTAATGAAACCAATGAGTGGTATGTTTTAAAAACAATGGTCCCAGAAACTTTTCACAGATGGGTCCCAAAACGAAAAGTCAAAGTTTCATAGCAAATGGATCAATAAATTAATAATTAAAAAGCTTACAGAGGATAACACTGAAATGAAGAGTCCTGGCCCCAAAATGATAATTTAATTTTTTATTGTCATTGTACTCAATCTATATTTCTCAACATTTGGGGCCCCGAGCTCCGAGGGAATGGGCATCAGGAGTTAAGTGTCCTATAATAATTTAATATAGGCTCTAAAGTTTGTGTATACTAAGTATGGTCAAAATCCAGTTATTTTCTCATCATCTAACGCTTAAACTAATTTTTTGTATAGCTAATATATTGAAAATAAACGACATCCGGTGCAAGATGTCAATTTAATTTAGTTTCATCATGGATATATTTCTTAAAATCGTTATAACTTGAATGTGAAAACTATCTTAAACATATACGAAATAAGACATTTGGGGCCCCCGGCCCCGAAGAATTTGACATTACAAGTTCAGTGCCCTTAACTTTTTTAATATGGGATACCAAGTTTTTGAATACAAAAGTTTGTTAAGATCCGTTCATTTACTTAGTAGCTAACGTATTAACTAAATTTTATATAGCTCATTAATTAACAAAATGACACTTAGGGCCCCAGGGCCTATTCTGTGCAAGATATAAAGTTTAAAACACCTGTTCGTTTCAATAAATGATTATAATGGATGCATTTATCATTATTTTTCAAGATCGTTAATAAATGAGTGGGGAATAAATTCTTAAAAGTTTAAGTAAAAGGGTATTTTGGGCCCAAGGTCCGAAGGAATGGTCATTAGGAGTTTATTGCCCTATAGTATTTTAATATCGGCTGTCAAGATTTATATACAAAGTTTGGTTAAGATCCATCAATTAACACAGTAGCTAACTCTTAAAATATTTTTATAAAACTCATTTAAGCAAAACATAACAGTATGAGCCCCGGCGCCCTATGAGTGTTAAATTTCGAAAAAAAAGTAGTCAGTTACCGTCCCGGGAAGAATACCCAACAGTCTCGAAAAGCTTCATGACGATCGGGTGAATATTTAATCAGCTATGTAGGACATGCACACACACACAGACATACTTTGATTTTTATTTATATAGATTAATGGGACGTAATTTTAAGTTATTATACATATTTTTCTGACTGCTTTTCCGTTTATAAAACCTCAACAGCCAACGTAAAAAAGCTATAAAATAATTATCCAAATCCAGTGTGAGAGACGTGTTGTGTTTACATTGGATGAGAATGCAGTGACTTGACCTAATATGAAACACGTGGTTTTGTGAGGTGAACTGTAAGCGTCGGTGGTCAAGGACTGGGAGAATAGCTGGCTATAAATGTACGGTTCAAGAGGCAACCGGGGTTGATTGCATACGAGCTGATTAGGTAGTTTATTGTACAGTTGATCACAGTGAATTGTATATAGTGATTAAAGACAGTTGTTAACCAGACCACAAGGTGTTAAAGACTTGTCTCTTGACTAGCCATACGTTCTTTTACATCCAGTATGTTCAAACATGAATGACGAATGACCCTCGCTGGGATCGACCAAATTAGTTGATAGTTGGCAAGAAGAGGTGGTCTTCCGGGGTTCAAGTTCATGCTCCAGGGAGTACAATATTTTTTAATTTTTTAATTTAACAAAACCCGTAAAAAACAAGTTTTTTTACTATAAATACTTTATATACGAGACATAACTAAAAGAATGATAATTATAGTACGCAGCACAAGACAATAAAAAAATACAACATTTTAGTTAGGTCTCAAATACATAAAGGATTTAAATTTTAAAAAAACTTCAACAGCCTGCTTGCTAAATTTCAGCTCGATTTGTTCACAGTAAAATGGTTATAAAAAGATGTTTAACATAGTGCGCACTACGAGACAGATTAGCAATTAATAGCATATACATTTACAGATTGGGAATATATATTAAAAAGTATCGTCAATATAATACGCACCGCACAACGCAACAGGAAAGTATTAAAACGGTCGCTCAATATAATACGAACCGCGAATCTCTAGCACAAAAAATAACATGCTACATTGAGATAAATAGCGACAATCTAAAAATGTATTAATTTAATTACAGTACATTCGATCGATCTGACATTTTGACACGTCATTTTTATAATCGACACGAGTCTAAGTGCAAAATTTCAGCTCACTAGCTTAAGAGGAAGTGAGTTAAAAATCGATCCATTTTTTTCTTTATTCAAGCATGCAAGGCATCAAGCAGACGCCACGAGTTAATATAAAGTATTTAAAAATCACGATACTGTTTAAGGCGCTCATTTTTCTTAAGCAAATATTTCTTCAAATAATGACGTCACGACGTAAAACATTTCAAATTTAGTGTAATTTTTTTTTGTCGTGAGTGGCCCCACATTGTGAAAACAGGAGCAATTGTGTCTTTCCTTTTGATTAGCCAAAGGGAAATAACACAATTTAGCATTGTTTATTTTATTTTGTTAAAATGATAATAAATTGATTGATTTTTTTAGGTAATGTCTTTATACAAACTATTTGGCAATAAAACTTTCATAAATAAAAATGAAACATTTTTTTCACAAAATATTTACTTTTAAAACTAACATTGGAGTTTTTAAAAAGCTAAACACAAAGGATTTGAATCAAATTTGGAAATATTTAAGAAAAAAAAAGTGTAGTAAGAGGTGATTGCCGCTTAGACCCATAACATGTATCCTCCACTAATTAGTGGTAATCCAAATCCTTCTTCCCCGTAAGTGGGGTAAAATAAAGTAAAGGAATGTTAAATACGTTATGCTATTAGACTTCTGAGAAAAGTTCAGACTACATAAAATTGTATTTTTACCCTGGAGAACTAATAATAATCCGATGCATACAATTTAATCTATACTTTTGCCTTATAAACGTTCATTCAGTCATTCACAAGCAAACCAAAAAAATTAACAAAATATTTAATGAAAATACCATTACACATGTCGGTATTATGTGCAACATAGGATAACATATATTTCGATGAACAAAACATTTATCGTGTTAGAATAAATCCGCTGTCTCTTTTATGTCCGGATCAAGTGGATTGTTATATTATTGTTTCCTTTTAACTAGGGCTGCGGAAATTAACGATTAATTTCTCGATTAATCGTTAATTTTTGTATCTATTTAAATTATTTTAATCGATAAAAATTCGATTAAAATTAAAGAAAATGTTTATAATATTTTTAAAAAAATTAATCAATAAATAATTAAGTATTAATAATTAGTAATACTTTATATATTATTTACGTACAAACTTCTCCCGCGTAATATTATAATTTATTTTATTAATTTATGTGGACCGGCAGACGTCAACTAAAAAATGTCTGACAGCATCAGTGCAGTTAAATTTAAACAAATAACCGGGAAGTTCTGTACAACTTTTGTTTTTAAGCTAACTGCGGATGGCAAAGTCGAAGATGGTGAAAAAGTATACTGTGTTCACTGCCATAAAAAAATGTCTTTTAAGGGATCAAATACATCGCTGACGTACCACCTTCAGCAAAAAACATCCGATCAAGTATCAACACATTGTCATAAAATTTAGTTCAAAATATTCTTAATTTTCAATGTCTGTGAGACAGGGAAATAACTCAATAACATAAAAAATTCCATTACCTGTTTTTGTTACTTCCCTTGAAATGTTCAGTTTAATGACGTCATACATTTCTATTTTTGGTTTTAATCGAAATTAACGATTAATTTATCGTTAGTTTTTCAAAAGTTAACGATTAGATTTAAATTAATCGTTAACAGCCCTAATTTTAACTTTTCTAAATTGTTTGTGTTAATGGGTAGTAATATTTTAAGTGGTGTATTTTGCTCTAGATTTCAAAAGTTCCCCGAATAGACGTATGTATGTAGCTGGTAGCATGCTGATTGTTTTATTAAATTATTAATGCTTTTTTCTGTTTACTGATCATTTAACAAGAACGTAAAGTTGAATTCCGAATAAGGTCAATAGATAACATTGTGTTGTATTGTAATTATGTTAAACTTTTGCGAAGAAATAACTATTTGCCGGTATCTTAAAATTGAGTGTAAAAGAGAAAAAATACATTTTTTAAAATTCCACACCCCAACGGGGGATCGATCCCGCGACCGCTTGAACCAAAAGCCCATATTCGTCTGATTAGACCAGCAGATCCTTTTGTCAATTTAGATAATAATTTAAATAATTTATCTTTTTGAGCCTTTGAAATCAGGTTTTTCGATTACTAAGACTATCGTATGGGAATAGAGATCAGATTAATAATTAATAGTTAAGATTTTTAAAATGTATTTAATTGATCATATGTTAGGGCGATTCGTGTAAACATTTGTCCATTTTTACTATAAAATATACTAAGTTGGGGGCCCCTAAATCATCCGGGGCCCCTTGCTTTAGCCCGTTCAGACCCCCCCCCCTAATCTGACATAGACTACACCCTTTATTTATCTCAATAATAAAAATGTAATAGATATTTTACAAAACACATCTAATAGTAAGATAGTTACCATGTGTTTAAAATTTGTTTTTAAAGGTAGTACACTTATAACCAAAATGTAACTAAATTATTAAAAATAATATCATATAACAATGTTGGAGCAACATCAATATTATTGTCACCATGAGAGAACAGCTGAAATTATAAATAGCTATGTAAACAATAAAGTTAAAGACAATGGTAAGACGCAATTATATAGCTATGTAAACAATAAAGTTAAAGACAAGGGTAAGACGCAAGATCGATCGCATGTACCGTAATTAAATTATTGATTTTTTAGATTATTTTATTTATTCCTATGTATCATGCTATTTTTTGAGATAGAGCGTCGCGGTGCGTATTATATTGAACAACCTTTCTGTCGCGCAATAAGGTGCGTATTTTATTGACAGCTCTTTTTATAAACATATTCCTGATCGGTGCGCATTATATTAAACACGTTTTACGACACAACTGCAATTTTGTATTTCTGGATGGTCTGGCGCTGCGTATTATAATGAACATTCTTTTAATTACTTCTCGTACATAAAGGATTTATAGTCAAAAACTTGGTTTTTTACGGGTTGTTTTTTTTACTACGTTTTTATTAGCTCGCTTTTGTTGGTGAGGCATTGTCCAAGATTTTTTCAAATCTGCCAACGTAAAATTGAACCACTTCTGATAGTCCTAGAGATCTGAAAATTTTACCACATATAGATCTTGGATGACAATGTATTGTATAAAAATTTCAGATTTATCAAATGTACTGTTATTAAATTATTGAACTTTTAAGTTTATCTATAGTCTATATAAAAGCATCTATACCGTCGGCTTTTGTTGACATCTGTGAGTTCGCCCCGTGACCATATCACAATGTTTTTAAAACGTTAGGCGGGCGCTTGTGAGGTGTTTTGTAAAATAAATAGAGGTAAAAAAATATTTTTAAAAACCAGGTTGTTATAAGTGGACTAAAAAGAATAAAATAAATAGAAGTAATTTTTTTTTAAAAACCACGTTTTTACAAGCGGACTAAAAAGAAGAAAATAATTAAAAACTTATTAGTTCAAGTACTTCGATTTAATATGACTAAAAACGTGGGGTTTATTAAAAAATGCAATACAAATTTGTATTTGTAACCATAGTGGTTTCTTTATGTATTTATGCGTCATAAAAATGTGGAGGGAGGAGATTCAGTTAAATATTATTATGAAAATAAACATGTACAATGAAATATAATATCAACAATATGGGGGTAATATAAGAATTTGTTTTTGGCCATGTAAAGAAGAGAAATAATTCTTTTTCTTAAAAAACTTTCTGTAATCATCTCGTAGGTCAATAAAATTAAAATTCCGGTCAGCCTCGCACCACAATGCTATTGTTTAGAAGGTGTTATGAAGTGTTTAGGCTTTACATTAAATTACACAACCTCTCAGGGGTACGCCCCTTAACTTCGATTCCTACAATAAAGGACACTATGCCAATGAAATGTTTAAGATTTTTCTATTCCCCCATATTCACAGTCACACAAAAAGTTAAATCAAAACAATGTAACTGGTTGATGCTATTTCTAGAATGTAGTTGTTTGAAGAAATTTGTAACATATCAGTTCATAGAAAATGTGTAAACTTTTTCATTATTCTCTTTAGATATGGTAGAAAGTAGTTTAGTGTGTCATATTTTACTTTAAACTGTATGTTTTTGGTCACAGAGAGAAACTGTTTACTTTACAATAACCATCAAAGTGGATCACGAAAGTTAGCTAGAGAGACAGCAAGTATCTTCTTCACGATGGGATATCAAACGGTAGTTTAAATTATTGTACTCATTTTAAGCGTTGCTTATGTTCTTGGACTTATTTCTATGTCGCAAAAAACATAAATTATGTTTTTTTCCTGAAGATTCTAAAAGTCATCTGGCATGTATATAAGATTGTCCATAAATCAAATTTCCCGTTTACATTCAACATAAAACATAACATTAAAACTACATCTTAAATGAGTTGGTGAAAGTTATATATCATTACATCTAGAATAATTCTGTTTTTTCCATTGAAACTGCTTCCTCCAAGTTTGTAATGTTTCTAACATAGCAATGTTATGTGTATCATGTTTACGTACAAACTTTCTAACATTGTTAGTTTAAAGTGTTAGAGATTATAACAGAATAGGGAACTGCTTCATTTAACTCAAACAATTAGTAGATAGACAAAATCTTACTACCGGGTAGGGAAAATCTTTCTTTGTTTATTCACCAATTAATTAATAGACCATCATCTAACTACCAGGTTGTGACCTACGTCATTTAACTTTACCAATTAGAACAAAGATCGAAGTCTTACAATCACAGTAGAAAGTTGATTAATTAAAAAAAAACACAAAAAAACTTAGGAAGCAAGATTAAAAAAAGAAAACAAGTTATATATATATTATTAACAGTGTGCGGCAGCATATCAAGTCTTGTGTTGATCATGGATTGTTACTTATACTAATTGAAAAACATGAGGTGGTGCTTTTCTTTGGGTTGAGCATGTGTAAAATATCTGGGATGACATCATTATTAACAGAATCAAAATAAAAGTATAACTTAGAATTCTTGTAGATAAAACACTGAAATTTGGTGTCATCCAATATTTTGTTATTACTACTTATAAACTAGAACTGGTGTTAGAAAATATTACTTCTTAAGGCAAATGTATAAACATTTTTTTTTAAATAACGGAAAGTATGAAATTTGCATGTGTCATTTTGATCTACAAGAATCTGTCTATCTCCTGAAAAGACGTGACATTGCCATTAGTCTATCTCCTGACAAGACGTGACATTGCCATCAGTCTAAATCCTGACAAGACGTGATATTGCAATCAATGAATTCAGTTTTATTCTTGCACCTAAGTTTGATGACGAAATGTTGAACATATTATTGAGTTTATCATGTTATAATGTTGTCAGAAATGTTTATAATTTAAAAAAAAATATTACATTTGAACTAAATATGATATAATAAAATAACATAAAATAGGTACTTCCTCCTTTTTCCTACATCCTGTGTCCTTGTTTGTTTTTGTTTTTCCTTTCATTTTATTTTACATGAATATTTTACATTATTTTATGATATAACCTGTTTTAAGAATTTAAATATATGTAAGTACCTATTTTATGTTATTGTACTGATGAAGGCATTAGCCGAAACGTCTATTGTCGTTTTAGTTTAAAATAAAGCTCAAATTTATTGTTTTAATTGCACAATTTGTTTGTGTATTTTGTATTTTATTTAAAAGCTTTATCGCAGTCCCATTCTGTATGATATTTTCAAATAAGTAAGACGGCGTTATTTTGAGAGCGTTAGGACGTCATGTTTGTTTATGTTTTAGCATGTCTAGGTTTTTTCTTTTGGATCTAGGTTTATTTTGACTGTTGGCTTTGTTTTTCCAAAAATTGTCACTGGCAGCACTGCTTTTAATAGTTTACTTTTTTCAATTTCTTAGTTCTGCTATTTGTAATCTTTTTCATCTTTAAAAACTTCGACATTTTCTTTCCAATCCATCTTTTCCTTCCGGACAGTCTAAAGTCCAAAATATCAAGTGCACTATTAAAGGTAAATTGATCTCCAACCTAACAAAAATGTGCAGTTGTTTTAATCACGAATCTTTTATCACGCCACGTGTAAGTAGTTGCTTGTTGCTAGTGCATTTTCTATATGTATAAATTTCATTTCTTGAATTTTATTGTTTTTAATAAACGGCTTAATCTTTTCAAAAATAATTTTCAGTGTGACACGCAAATGATATAAGTCGTTTTACAAATCTTAGATTAAATTTTAAGTTTGATAATTTGCCTGCCCATCAAACTCTTTTTATATGATTGCAATAGTTGACTAACAATAATTGGACTTAAAATTTAACCTGAATGATTAGCTTAACTTTTGCCAAAAACATAGTAACAGTGACTAAGCTAGTGCCACCAATGCTTGGGAGATCTTATTAACGTACGTTCCTAGAAATGACAAGTAACCCATAAAAGGTCACAATGGTTTCTCTCTAAAAACTTATAAATGTGCCCCTCTATATACTTAAAAATGCGCCCCTATATATACTTATAAATGTGCCCCTCTATATACTTATAAATGTGCACCTATATATACTTATAAATGTGCCCCTCTATATACTTAAAAATGCGCCCCTCTATATACTTATAAATGTACCATCCATTAGCCTCACTGTTACTCATTGCATATGTTTCCCATCTATAATACATTTTCTTCTTAGCAAGCCCCGTGAGTTCTTTTTAATCTATCTTTTCCTTTGTGGCAATTTATGAAAGTAGTCGCTCCTAAACAATCGCACGTACTGTTGAATCAACTAAACTAGAGTACACAATTTTATAATGTTTTACACAGTATTGTAAAATAGATTTAGGTAGCGAAGAATTGTATAGATATTTGATGCGTCTTTATATCAATACATTATAATATTATGACATTTAATACAAGCATTAAAAGAAATGGCAACGTTATATATGTCTATATAAAACATATTTAAAAGATGCTGCACACATTTAAATCAAAGAATCTCCTACCTAACGAATGTTTGTCAATGTTTGGACCACTGATCACTTCAACATACAAATAATGGAGTTTGCCGTGGCTTTTCGTATTGACACATTTAGTTTTACCCATTTAAGTGAAACAGCCTTTCTCGGTTTTGTATATTTAAAAAAATATGATATATAGCATTGTCACAGTGTTATAATCCCGTATGAAGAAAATAACAAAATTTAACGTTTATTTTTTTTTCATTTTGTTGAACTGATAACAGATAGCGTGCTGTTATGTAAAGCATTCATACATTCTAGTAGAAAATATAACATTTATTAATAACTATGAACTAATTAATAATAACATTAATGTTTATAATGTACATTTAATTTTACTGACTATTTTAAGAACTTACGATTTAAAACTAATATCAATATACATCATTTGCAATGTACATCCTGTCCGTGACGTTACTAATTTTAGAAAGCAGCGCACCAAATTTCTACACCAAAAAATAACTCTTTTCGAACGTCCCTCATAAAATTGTGCAACATGAAAATAAATGAATAAAATAAAAATAAATAAAATAAATGAAAGTTCTGTATTATATTATGTTTTATTCTGATGTTTATTTTTTTCAAAATAAATAGATTTCAGCTGAAATGTATTTATTTTGAAAACTTCCGTCATTTTTGATGGGTAATACATTAGTTGAAATATAAATCGCCAAAAATATGCATAACGCGCGTCCTCACTACTACTATGTGTCACAAATACAAATAAATCGGTAGTCTACTGCTATCTTCCCTATGCCTAGGGAAATACTGTAGACAAATATTATATATTCTATCTAAATTATGGAAAAAATCAAACTAAATTCAGTTTTATTTTTGCACTGTATAATTTTAAATAATATGATACATTCAATTTAATCCATCCTATTTCTATTTAAACGTTCATTCTATCATTCAAATCTACAAAAAGAAAATCTATGCATAGTTCAACGACAGGAAAAGACAATTTGAACAACGTATGTTACAACGTAGCCAACATGAACCTGCCTTAGGGACATACTTGTTGAACGTTAAAAAAACAAATAAATAAATAACATACTCTTTAATTATTAGAATATAACTGCATTGCACTTCTCAAATTTTTGTAAAACCCTCCGCATTATGACATCCAAATGATTGCATCACCTGCTGTATGTGGTTTTTTTCATTATATTGACGTTGAGCTTAACGATTATTTTGTATCATTCAGAGATGTGCTGGCTAAATATGGCATTGTCTTCTTAATTAATAAAGCAAAAAAAATCATTCTTTCAAAAACTCATTAAAATGTCTTCTTTAGTTAATTTCTCTATTAATCTATGTTCACTTCTTAATGGTATGTATTTAATATTAAAATGGTCTCAAGTTTAATTCGTTCGTGCAATTAGTAAGTTCTCGGGGAAAGTTTAACAAATAACAAATCTCAATTTCCCGAAAAAGTATTTCTAGTAAAATATCTCTCATGTGTACGATCTCATGTTGTAGCATCTCTAATATTATAATGGTAAAATTCAGGGCTAAATAAGGTCATTATGAATTTCACTTAAACTAACATCTCTAATATTATAATGGTAAAATTCAGGGCTAAATAAGGTCATTATGAATTTCACTTAAACTAACATCTCTAATATTATATTGGTTGTGACGAAATTTATGCACCTCCAATTTAATGCTACACCTTAATACATAAACAATGTAAGGGAATGAACTCTGATTAATTGAAATACCAAAATGCAAGCAGCGGAAGTTAGTAATTAGTCAAATACGGGGTACTCATTTTTAAAACCACGGCCAACGGACCGTGAGTAACATCCAATCAGAAAGTAATTGAATTCTACGTCATCTGAAGGTTATAAATACTAGAACAGATGAGAATTTCGTCCTTTTCCTGCCAAGATCTCACTGAACTTGATCACCGACATAGTGAATACATACTCAATTTAACGGACTTGGTATTTCATTCTTGAATTGGAAAGGCCAACTTTTCTAAAACAGCACCGACCGGTTCCTGGTGTTCGGTAAATCCAGTGATCTGCTTGACCCACTACACAGGCGTGTAGAATCCTGGCCCGACCATACACCAGGAGGAATCGTTGTGACGTGGAGACAAGGCTTAGACAGATCATCCTTGACTGTGTATGGCCTACTCTACAGACATCAAACTACAACCAGTTGAGTACATACTAGTATTCTTCTGAAGCCAATTAGTCACACAATTGTACTGATTGAAGCCAATTCGACACCATATACTATTGTGCAAATTGAAGCCCGCCACAAGTATCATATACTTAGCCGATGCCAATATGACATGCGATGTCAATTGAAGTCGTCTGAAAATAGGCGAAGTTGTATTCCCTTATTAGGAAGATAATGTGATTATCAACAGAAAATAACAGAAATCGTCGAACCCAGCAGACTCCAGAGGGTACAGTAATACAACAAGTTGACGCAGAGAATTACACTCGATCAGGCATCCCCTGTGAACCAACCATCGCAGACAATGTTGGAAGTATGATTCAACAACGGGCATCAAGTCCAGTGTAACAACCAGTAGAAGAGAGTTGTGCTATTAATCAGCGGGACTCCTAGGATTCTAATGACAATATACGTATATTATCAATGAACATTAAGTTGGGACAACGCCTGATGATGATAATGCTATATTAGAAGGGACTATTGCTAGATTATATTACATTATTAAGTGATCGATATATTAGAAGGGATTATAGTTGGACTATCTTGGATCATTGAGTAATTTATTTATAAGAATTCATTTGCAAGTCTGATATTTAAATGTAATTAAATTTCATTAATTTAATTTAAACTACTTGGTTTGTTATATGTCAATTGTGTTGAGGTAGTTAAAGGTATCCTTGTGGATAAGGATCGATCCGTGTGATCATTTATAATATACCTCTAGACTACTCAGTCATTTATTATATACATTAAACATCTTTATCGCCACAGCGGCACCCGCCGTTCCGTTTATATTACATAAAAAAACAAAATTACATCATTAATAACAAGAAAGTTTTTAAAAAATATCATTTTGAGAAGTAAACTAGTAAACTAAAAATTATAAATAATATTAATGTAAGTGCAGTAACAAATGTTCTAAGAACATCAATATTGTTGTAACCATGATAGAATCTTGCAATAACCATAACATTTTTATCTATGTCAAAAACGGAGGCTATGTTCATTTTTTCCCATGAATGTACTATTTGTATAAACGTTATTATATTTATAAATAGCCGAAACTAATGAAGACGGGTTTAAGGGAATGCTAGCAAGTCTTTGACAATTTATCCCTAATTATAGAGATCGAAGTTAAGTGGCGGGCCACTTGGATAAAATAAAACGTCTTCCATACGACAAAGATGAGGAACGTGCTTTGTACCTAGTATAAATAATAACGCAAACAGATATATAATAGCCATTAAATGGAATTCATAATTTTTAAACTTTTTTATATAAATACGATTTTTAAATTTGAATATTTCTTGTAGTTTTATATTTATGTACGTGTATTTAATTTACATAGAATAAATCATTTATAAAACATAAGTTATTAATGTTATGTCTCATGGATTTTAAATTACATTTTAATGGATATTTTTCAATTACGATTTTCACATTCTTCATATTTTCTGTTTTGTATACACAAAGTCTAATTAAATAAATACGCACCATGCTGTGTTGTGCGTCATAAATGGGAAACACAATTTTAATAAACACCCGAAGTGATTAGTGTAATTCGTAAATATAACGTGTTGTCCAAAATTTGCCTTTGTCTTCTTGTTTGTCGTTAAAGAATACGTTTTTGGTGTGTATATTTTTTTAAAAATTGACACTATCGAATGTATATAATATTTTATGGTAGACAGCATACATCATACACGCACTAGTGATATACCAGAGTTTTTTTAGCACATTTAGTTAATAAAAAAATGTTGAATCTCTAATGGCACAGTCCACTTCTCACTTAAAACATTAAAATTAATCCCCATCCTTCATCAATATCAAATATTTTGCCACTTTTAAGACGTTTAAGACGATTGTTACAATTATTTAAGTCACTTTAAGGACCTTTCCTAACTTATCTTTACAACAGCTGTTAACGTTTACAGTAGGCTTTAGTCGTTTTATAGAACATGTAGGAATACAACTGTGAATTTAGTTTTTATGTTCAAAATGCATGATTAAATATGAAATTCTATATCTACTACAATATCACACAGCCATTCTTTTGTAGGCGGATAAAAATTATATGTAAATTTTTTATGTCATTGTTATAGATGTTTTTATGAACAGACTATTTAATATTGAGAAGGAAGAAAACAGCGGCTTCCATTTTTTTTCATTATTTAGAAACAATTACTGGTGTAGGGTATGTATGAGACTTATTGAGAAATAATGTATGAACGGGAAACGGGATCCAACAAAAAAAAATGCATACCTATTTAGAAATTGTCTTTTTTGTCTGAGAATGGTAAATTTAAATAGTGTTAGTTAAAGAGACAAGGATAGAAAAAGATTAAATGTCATTTCCTAATTCAACTTTCTATATGAACATTCAAACTATTGATTGCGTTGCATTATTTGATTACAAGACTTTATATTGAATCTATTTTATTGCCTAAAAAACGTTTCGCAAATTATATTGCAAGCATATTTCAATACGACTGTGTTAGCTTCTTTAATTTCTCTTGGAAATTATATTAATTTTACAACATTAATAATTTATTTTCATTGGCCACTTGATAGAATTATCTATTGACTTTTTTAAAAATTTAATTACTTTCAATAGATATTGGATTAACTCCACCGTAGCCGGTCCCAAGCCTGGGTGAGAGCGGATGAGGGTTGTCCGAAGGGCTAGCACCCCATCCCGTAAAAAAAGCCATTGCTGCAGAAACACGAACAAAGTTAAAATTGGAAACACAGACCTTTGAAAGGATGGTTCTTTTAACAGAGAACTAATGAAGCTGGGTGGCCAAAGCCACCGGAAACCAACCGGCATACAACCATCCTCTCCACTAGGACCATCACCAGCTTAGGAACATGGAACGTAAGGACCATGTTCGAAGCTGGAAAAACTTCCCAAGTTGCTGCCGAAATGACAAGGTACAAGCTAACCATCTTGTGGGGAAAGTGAGTCCCGATGGACTGGCTCAGGTCAGATGAGGCTCACCACAGGAGAACTGCTACTTTAGTCAGGCCATGATTAAGAGAATGCGGCCCACAACCAAGGAGTAGCCCTCATAATTTCTAAAACTGCACAGAACGACCTTATAGGGTGGGAAGCCCATGGTCCCTGGATAATCACCGCAAGATTTAGGACAAACAAACGTGAATTCAATGTGGATCTTCTTCGGGTATATGCTCCTACCAACGACAGTAAAGAAGAGGACAAAGAGGAGTTCTACAACAGACTGAGAACCCTTATCCAAAAGTGTCATGTGAGCAATGTGGTTATACTCTTGGGTGTCGTAAATGCGAAAATAGGCAACAACAATAAGTGATATGAAGATTGCATTGGAAAACATGGCCTGGGTGAGATGAATGATAATGGTGAAAGACTAGCAGAATCTGTGTGCTGCTGATGGACTGGTCATCGG